>JAXIVJ010003286.1:0-85000 GCA_036785665.1 Chirona hameri
ACGATACTGTAACGATACTGTAACGATACTGTAACGATACTGTAACGATACTGTAACGATACCTGACCTCAAGTCGCAGTGAACCCGTGAGTGACCTCACAAGCCCCAGCGCACCACTGCTAAGACTTGATGAGACCGAGCCAGCCCGGCAGTGGCTTTAAAAGCCGCAGTGAATCTGGAACAGACTTGGCGTCGTTGCGATGGCCTCTAAGGCAGCGGCTGGGACGCGTGTTCTGCACTCACAGTGCAATAGCAGCCGATGGGCCCGAGGCCAATGCTGCCCCCCCCCCCCCCCCCCCCCACACACAATAAATTATTGCCCCACCCACTCCGTCTCCGGCCCTTAGATAGAGGTCCCCCAGATCGACTTCGGTTTCAGCGTTCTCCCACAATGCCTACGATTTCATACCGAAGCCAAGCTTCCATTTCATCAATTTGCTGTCCAAAGCAGAACTCCTTTCCGTATCCTTTCCGGATCCTGACTTCTCATCTATAGCATAGTTCCCAATTGACCATTCGGAGCAAAGCTCCCCGTGTCCTATCCAGTTTGACGTTTCCCACTATAGCTCCTAATTCCCCACACGGAGTGTAACTCCACGTTTCCCACTATAGCTCCTAATTCCCACTCGGAGTATAACTCCACGTTTCCCACTATAGCTCCTAATTCCCTACTCGGAATATAACTCCACGTTTCTCACTATAGCTCCTAATTCCCCACACGGAGCATAACTCCACGTTTCTCACTATAGCTCCTAATTCCCCACACGGAGTATAACTTCACGTTTCTCACTATAGCTCCTAATTCCCCACACGAAGTATAACTCCACGTTTCCCACTATAGCTCCTAATTCCCTACTCGGAGTATAACTCCACGTTTCCCACTATAGCTCTTAATTCCCCACTCAGAGTATAACTCCACGTTTCCCACTATAGCTCCTAATTCCCCACTCGGAGTATAACTCCACGTTTCCCACTATAGCTCCTAATTCCCCACACGGAGTATAACTCCACGTTTCTCACTATAGCTCCTAATTCCCCACACGGAGTATAACTCCACGTTTCTCACTATACTCCTAATTCCCTACTCGGAGTATAACTCCACGTTTCCCACTATAGCGCCTAATTCCCACACGGAGTATAACTCCATTTCCATAGTAACAGCAAAGCACCCAATACCCAATCAAGAGCTAAGCTTGCCGTTTCCCATCCACTTCCTTGTTTCCCCACTATACCTCCGAATGCCCCCAGAGTTTAACTCCCAATTCCCTACCCGGAGTGAAGTTCCAAATTCCCCACCCGGAGCAAAGCTCCCAATACCCCATTTTGAGCAAAGCTCCCCGTTTCCCATGTGGATTTTAGTCCCCAGTTTCCTCATCCATGGAGTATAACTCGCAATCTTCTACCCGGAGCAAAGCTCCCTGTTCCCATCAGAAATATAGCTCTTCCTTTTCCATATAGCTCCCAATTCCCTAACCGGGGTATAACACCCAAAAGCATACTCGGAGCAAAGCTCGCTATTAGGAATGTAACTCCCCATTCTCCATCCGGAGTTTAACTGTCCATTACCCATCCGGAGTTTAACTGTCCATTACCCATCAGCAGTTATCAATACCTACCCCACCCACCCGCAGTACAATTTCGAATTTCGTACCCGGAACAATACTCCCCATTCCCACAAAAAAGGCTTCGCACTCCCCATCGAGAGTAGCAATAGCTCTCAATTCCCATCCGTAGTACAGTTTCCAATTTCCTACTCGGAGCAAACTTCCCTGTTCCCATCAGGAGAAGAGCTACCCGTTCCCCATCCGGAGCATAGCTCCCAATTCCATATTCAGAGCATTGCTCTCAGTTCCTAATCTGAAGTACAACTTCATGTTTCAAATCCAGGGTATATTTTCCAGATTGCTGTCGGAAGTAAAGCACCTTGCTTCCTCATCCAGCGTGTGAATTTCACTTTCCCATGATCTGTAGCATCAGCACGGACCAGTGTTTGTACCAGTCATGCCGAATTACCAGTCATGGGGATATAGCGCCAGTCATTCGAACCAGATGGCAGATGCTCTCCAGAACGTAGCAGCAGTCTCCCCGAGACTTCACGTAGACTGCGAGTCTGTCACCAGGTTCACAGTCTCACTAGAACACTCAACAGACCACACAGGACCACAGTCTCACAGGAGAGTCTCAACATACCACACAGGACCACAGTCTCACAGGAGAGTCTGGACAGACCACACATGACCACAGTCTCACAGAAGTCTCAACAGACCACACAGGATCACAGTCTCACAGGAGAGTCTGGACAGACCACACATGACCACAGTCTCACAGGAGAGTCTCAACAGACCACACATGACAACAGTATCACAGGAGAGTCTCAACAGACCACACAGGACCACAGTCTCACAGGAGAGTCTCAACAGACCACACATGACCACAGTCTCACAGGAGAGTCTCAACAGACCACACAGGACCACAGTCTCACAGGAGAGTCTCAACAGACCACACAGGACCACAGTCTCACAGGAGAGTCTCAACAGACCACACATGACCACAGTCTCACAGGAGAGTCAACAGACCACACAGGACCACAGTCTCACAGGAGAGTCTCAACAGACCACACAGGACCACAGTCTCACAGGAGAGTCTCAACAGACCACACGAGTCTCTCCGAGTGTTCAATGTTGCCACCATTGGCTGAATCACACTCGCCCCTGGGGAGACACAGACCCGCTGGGTCTCCGCTGGGTCTCCGCTGGGTCTCCGCTGGGTCTCCGCTGGGTCTCCGGATCGGACCGGAGTTGCCGGCAGCGCCGGAATATCAGTGTTTAAATCAAAACGTGTCTCGCCGTACACAGCGCCGGCCGGTCTGTAGATGTAGTGTCGCTCTGTGTGGGCCCGGTCGGCGGCTCCGTACCCCTCCGTAGCGCGCCGGCCCTCACGTTTCGCTGTGTATGTGTTCGCTGTGTATTGTTCGGGAGCGGCCGTCCGTGTCTCGGTGTCCCGTCCTTGGCCTGGGAGGTCCCTCGCGCCCCGTTCAGCCGCCCCATAGTCCGCTACTGCTGTGCCCAGTGGTGTGGTGTTAAAAGCTCAGCCAACCTGACAGCCGTACAGGACCCTCTCTAAACCAGATCATCTAGCAACCTTCTAAAAAATGACGTCTGTCCGTGGTTCACGGTTTCCCGCCGTCCACACAGGGTTGCTAAAGCCGGTATAACATTGAAAGCTCGCTCCCAGGGCGTGAGGACGACAGGCCCGGAGGGCACACTGGGGTCAGGTCGACTTGCCGCGGGCCGAACGGTGACCTATTTGTTCCCCTGTTTCATGCACAGTATTTATTTGCATTCCATTTCGCGGTGCGTTCGTGTTGTGTGCCAAGCGCGCCTGGCGGTCGGCTCGGTAATCTGTGGTTCGTGATCCCGCCGCTGCTGCCGGCGGTGGCCATTTTCCATTGTCATCCCGCGTGAACCCCTGGCTGGAGCCGACCTGACAATAGAGGAGAGGCGACGGGCGCGACTGTGATGCTGTGTTTGCGGTGACCGGCGGTGACCGGCGGTCGGGCGGTGACCGGCGGCGGTGGCGGACGGTGGGTGGGTTGAGGGGAAGGTGACAGGGCTATGAAGCCGGCGGAATCACCCACAGAGTAGTATGACAGCACACGGCACAAGTGAGTCTGTTGCAGTTTCTAAAATGAGTCCGTTGACTGTAACGAAAACTGTTTCGCCACGTAACGTAGTAATAGACTAATAGCCCGTCTACACATATGCCAGTAGGTCCAAAACCGAACGGCTGTCAGCGTTCGGCGTTGTATTCTGACCTGCATGGCCGACCAATTGACACAAATAACGTGCCTGTAGCGTGACATTAGTAGTTGTGACAGTGGCGTGACGGCGGTATACCAGCAGGCGTCGTATCAGCCTGCCGAGGCCCCGGCGGCGGCCGAACGCGCCACTCTGAACGCCACATCCTCCGGTGGGATCTTGGCGACCTTGCGCAGCTCGCGCGCCTGCGTCAGCGGACAGGTCATCTCTGTCCAGCTGACGGGCACCATCAGCGCGCCGGCCTCGCTGTGCGCCAGCGCCACCCCCAGCTCGTTCTCAGCCGTGGACAACACGTAGGAGAGCGCGTCGCCCAGCGAGACCACCTTGGCCAGCACGATGTCACCTGTACACACGGGCCCATGTGTCAGTGATGGGCCGTATAATCACAGGACGATGTCACCTGTACACACGGGCCCATGCGTCAGTGATGGGCCGTATAATCACAGGACGATGTCACCTGTACACACGGGCCCATGCGTCAGTGATGGGCCGGAAAATCACAGGACGATGTCACCTGTACACAGGGGCCCATGCGTCAGTGATGGGCCGGAAAATCACAGGACGATGTCACCTGTACACACGGGCCCATGCGTCAGTGATGGGCCGTATAATCACAGGACGATGTCACCTGTACACAAGGGCCCATGCGTCAGTGATGGGCCGGAAAATCACAGGACGATGTCACCTGTACACACGGGCCCATGCGTCAGTGATGGGCCGGAAAATCACAGGACGATGTCACCTGTACACACGGGCCCATGCGTCAGTGATGGGCCGTATAATCACAGGACGATGCCACCTGTACACACGGGCCCATGTGTCAGTGATGGGCCGTATAATCACAGGACGATGTCACCTGTACGCACGGGCCCATGTGTCAGTGATGGGCCGTATAATCACAGGACGATGTCACCTGTACACACGGGCCCATGCGTCAGTGATGGGCCGGAAAATCACAGGACGATGTCACCTGTACACACGGGCCCATGCGTCAGTGATGGGCCGTATAATCACAGGACGATGTCACCTGTACACACGGGCCCATGCGTCAGTGATGGGCCGGAAAATCACAGGACGATGTCACCTGTACACACGGGCCCATGCGTCAGTGATGGGCCGTATAATCACAGCACGATGTCACCTGTACACACGGGCCCATGCGTCAGTGATGGGCCGTATAATCACAGGACGATGTCACCTGTACACACGGGCCCATGCGTCAGTGATGGGCCGTATAATCACAGGACGATGTCACCTGTACACACGGGCCCATGCGTCAGTGATAGGCCGTATAATCACAGGACGATGTCACCTGTACACACGGGTCCATGTGTCACTGATGGGCCGTATAATCACAGGACGATGTCACCTGTACACACGGGTCCATGCGTCAGTGATGGGCCGTATAATCACAGGACGATGTCACCTGTACACACGGGCCCATGCGTCAGTGATGAGCCGTAAAATCATCAGGCCAATTTTTTCTTCTTCCTCAAGATCACTAGGCACTAAGAATATATTTATGTGCAATTCCAGGACAAATCACCAAGGTAAGGGGGAAATGTATACCGCACCCTCTCAGATCTATCGCTCCAAAATGGTGGTTGGGGATATTCTTGGCGCTGATTTCAATTTTTGAATGTGTACGACCGTCAGGTCACGGGGTCACAAGACACAGGGCAGCGAAAATTCAGGTCAAGGTCAAACATCCAACTACGTTTGTCATTATATCTCCACGATGGAAATAGATATTATGGTAAAACAATACATCATTTGAAAGAGGAAAAAACAAAGAATGTGACGTCATACAAATTTACCCTCCATGGTCCATATTTGATAACTTGACCCATAACCTTTGTCAGGTCAAGGTCAAACCATGTTTGTGCACTCTTCGATTTTTTTAATCAATACAAAAGTTTGAGCATTTATTTGGTAACATCCATTCCAAATTTCACGGTGCAACTGCAACTCTTTGGGTTCAACAGGGATCATGTCATGACGTCATTTGACCTGCGAGTTCACGAATCTCGGCATTCTTCCAAATGTAGGCAATATGGGCATCATTCGAAAGCACCTGTCCCATGGGATGCACTTGGCTATTTATTTCGCATTATGTTTGCAAATAAAGCGTGTTGTCCTCGGATGAACATCCGTCGTGACAGCTTTTTGCATCACCTATCACAACTGCGTACTGGAGTGCGTTAGATGGTTTATCTCGCCAAGAGTTTTACAATGAGCCTATTTCCAACCGTGTAGCGCGATGTTAATTTTTGCTCCATAGCTGGTACATATGTAAAAACATGGTTTCAAATCGCAGCACGGGAATACGCGTGAAAACCTGGGAAAATCAAGAAATATGCGGGATTGTCCGCACTCCAGTACGCAGTTGTGATAGGTGACGCAGAAAGCTGTCACGACGGATGTTCATCCGAGGACAATACGCTTTAATTGCAAACATAATGAGAAATGAATATCAAAAGTGCATTCCATGGGACAGGACAGGTGCTTTCGAATGATGCTCATTTGCCTGCATTTGGAAGAATGCCGAGATTAGTGAACTCGCAGATGATGTCATGACATATGACCTCTGTTGAACCCAAGGAGTCTCAGTTGCACCGTTAAATTTTATATGCATGTTACCCAATAAATGCACAAACTTTTGTATCGATTTCAAACAATACAAAATATAAGCGGGCAAACATGGTTTGACCTTGACCTGACATAAAGGTCATAAGGTCAAGTTATCAAATATTGACCATGGAGGGTAAATTTGTATGGCGTCACATTCTGTTTTTTCCTCCTTCAAATGATGTATTGTTTTACCATAATATATATTTCCATCGTGGAGATATAATGACAAACATAGTTGGATGTTTGACCTTGACCTGAATTTACGCTGACCGGTATCTTGTGACCTCGTGACCTGGCGGTCGTACAAATAAAAAAATCGAAATCAGCGCCGAGAATATCCACATACACCATTTTGGAGCGAGATCTGAGAGGGTGTGGTTACCATGCCTTGGTGATCTGTCCTGGAATTGCCCGTACATGCCTGAGACACGTTTACTACTGCTTCTAAAAGACCGCTAGATTTGAATGTTTAATATCGTTACCCAATCTCGAAAAGGCCCCCCCCCAAAAAAAAACACAAGCACTTGACACATGACATGACAGAACATCACCTGCAGATATGAATATCTAACCTGGACGGAAGCACTCGTAGAGCTTGATCTTGTCTCTCTCTGTCGCACGGACGTCTTCCTTCTTCAGCAAACCGCGGAACTTGTGCTTGAGAACCGTGTCGCCAATACAGAGGATCTCGCAGCGACAGAAGCGCGGATTCACGTACGTGACCTATAGACCAAAATAAAATCAAAATAATTGCCTGTCCAGATGACGTACGAACGTCACCCCACACACATGACGTGATGTCGCTGCGTCTGTCCTGCTGATGCTGCTGCTGCTGTACTGACTGACCTTGGCAGTGACGACGCAGCCGGCTGTGGGAACGATGTTCTGCTCGTGGCCGGTGCGGACCTCCACCAGCTCCGTCTGAAAACAAGGGTCAGAGGTCAGAGGTCAGGTCAGAGGTCAGGGTTCCGAGGTCAAAAGTCGGAGGTCTAAAGTCAGAGGTCAGAGGACAGATGTCAGGTCAGAGGACAGAGGACAGAAGTTAGAGGTCAGAAGTTAGAGATCAGAAGTTAAAGGTCAGAAGTTAGAGGTCAGAAGTTAGAGGTCAGAAGTTAGAGGTCAGAAGTTAGAGGTCAGAAGTTAGAGGTCAGAAGTTAGAGGTCAGCAGTTAGGGGTCAGAAGTTAGAGGTCAGAAGCCAAACGTCCAAGATCAGAGGACAGGGGGATTGCAACTTCTTCAGAGAGGTCGATTTAGAAAGCAATCATTCAAGAAGGGACGTTACACTCTTTAGACTCTACCTACGTATTAAGCAGGACTAACCTTATCCTCCTGTTGTTGCCTGTGTACGCGTCCCACGAGGCAGGAGTAGATGTAGCCGGACCGCTCGATCGTGCCTTTACCAGAGACGTGGCGCTCCTCCGCGGCACATAGACAGTCGCCTGACAAAACAACATGTTCAAAGGACGAACAAATACCACGGCAACACATACGAGTGATATATTAACATAGAACATTTGGAATATTTCCACTCGTACAAAAATATCCGCATGCAATCTCCGCAACGACATTGTCGTTAGCAAATCTCTCAGGCGAAAGTATGAGTAAGTAACGAAAGTATGATAAGAAAGTATAAGTATGTTAGTTATAGTTATCTTGGTATGATATATGTAAAACGTCGCTGAAAACCATACTTTATCGACGTTCGCATCTCATTTAGAAACGGACTAGAGCGTGGTAGCCCATTTCAAAGTCACTGTGATGCTGACTGCTTTGGTTCTGATTATTAAAACAACCAGTATTTACGAGATTTAAGGATCAAGTGTGGTCGCTGGGCATGTGTATGCCACACCTGGGAAAGTTAAATGTGAATGACTATTTGTATAAATTGGAAAGCGTCCATAGGCGATGAAGTAACGATACATCATTCCGTGGAAACATTGCACCTCTATAATTGCAACTCTATAATTGCAGACCCCAAAATCTCTCAGACGTCGGACACGTACCTGGTACGGCGTAAACATCCTCTCCGGGGTCTGTTGAGCTGTCTTGAGACATATTCACCTGAGGACAAAACAACACAAGTCAGACTATTCACTCATATGAGACAATCACTGAAACCAACAGAGCGTACGTGTTTTACATGACTACATGTTTGTCTTATCAAGCACGGTCTTGGCCAGACATA
The DNA here is from genome assembly GCA_036785665.1 of Chirona hameri. Lineage (NCBI taxonomy): Eukaryota > Metazoa > Arthropoda > Thecostraca > Balanomorpha > Balanidae > Chirona > Chirona hameri. The sequence goes on from JAXIVJ010003286.1 coordinate 8,636, forward strand.
CCAGCCCGTCAGTCAGCTCCAGCCAGACATACCAGCCTGGCGTCAGCTCCAGCCAGACATACCAGCCTGGCAGTCAGCTCTGGCCAGACATACCAGCCTGGCAGTCAGCTCCGGCCAGACATACCAGCCTGGCAGTCAGCTCTGGCCAGACATACCAGCCCGTCAGTCAGCTTCGGCCAGACATATCAGCCTGCCAGTCAGCTCCAGCCAGACATACCAGCCTGCCAGTCAGCTCCGGCCAGACATACCAGCCTGGCAGTCAGCTCCGGCCAGACATACCAGCCTGGCAGTCAGCTCCGGCCAGACATACCAGCCTGCCAGTCAGCTCCGGTCAGACATACCAGCCTGACAGTCAGCGCCGGCCAGACATACCAGCCCGTCAGTCAGCTCCGGTCAGACATACCAGCCTGGCAGTCAGCTCCGAGCCAGACATACCAGCCTGGCAGTCAGCTCCGGCCAGACATACCAGCCTGGCAGTCAGCTCCGGCCAGACATACCAGCCTGGCAGTCAGCTCCGGCCAGACATACCAGCCTACCAGTCAGCTCCGGCCAGACATACCAGCCCGTCAGTCAGCTCCGGCCAGACATACCAGCCTGGCAGTCAGCTCCGGCCAGACATACCAGCCTGCCAGTCAGCTCCAGCCAGACATACCAGCCTGGCAGTCAGCTCCGAGCCGTTATGTAACCGGCAGAGTCTGAATCCGGACCCAGTGCCTAATTATGATTTTCATACAAATAACATTGTCAATTATACAGGAGCATAGCTCTTCATGATACATGTCCTTACAATTTATTTTACCAATTCTTTGGGACATTTTCCATAACAACTAACAAGTAACTGTTAAACCATAACATTAGTCTCCAATGCCGGAAAGTATAGAATGAATGGATACATGAATGAATGGTAAGTTTAAAATGAACAACTTCTATTTCGGAAATTGACGACGGATATGGCACACATAAAATGTCCGTTTTCACATTTTGCACCCTCCTATGTTAATTTTTTGGAGAAAGCCGATTGTTGCATCGACAAAATGAGGAGAAAAGTGACTTATCGGGGTAAGTGCGCGAGAAGCACATGCAACCTTCCTGAGGGGGGCCCTCGATGAAGGCACGTGTCGGGGAACGGGGTAGCTTTCGGCATTATGACATCTTAAGCTCACTTACACGCAAGCCTCCTACAACTATAATGAACCAAAAACACATTATTTATCGAATGTTTCATTACTTTAGGTTTAAGTTAGTTTAGGCGTGGAGGGTTAGTTTTAGAAGTGATTGTGTACGGCTAGCGCTCGTTCCCATTCTTCTAATTTCTTTAAAAGCCATTACAGAGTTTTGTCTCTGATTAAACCTACTGAATATGCTAATCTGAAACAAAAGCCTCCTCATTCTCAATATGAGGGAAAATGAGGTAAAAACAATCAACTTATAATTTGTGGAATCCGGATTTTCGCTATCCTAACCCATCAATGCCGCTTGTGCACTATAGTGCCCATCGCAGATTTCTTAGCCTTATAAGTTCCCGACTTGCGAAGTAAATCACTTGCCACACGGGCGAACGTTTCAGTGTTTCAAGGTCATGACATACGACGATCGAGTCGGTAACCGGACAAAAGTTCGTAAACATAAGGTTCGTAACGGAAGAAGTTCGTAAGCAAAGGTTCGTATGCAAGGATTCGTATCGGAGAAGGTTCGTATGGGATAAAGTTAGTAACGGCTAAAGTTCGTAATGGAAAAGGTTCGTATTGGATAAAGTTCGTATTCAAAAGTTCGTAACGGATAAAGTACGTATGCAAAAGGTTCGTATGCTGAAGTTCGTAAAGGAAAAAGTTCGTAATGGAAAAAGTTCGTAAGCAAGTTCGTAAGGCCAGATTTGACCTGCGTGACCTCGTTTGACCTTGAAGATATTGACCAAAGGTCAATAAAATTTTAGGAAATGTAGATCATCATAGCACCTACCTACCCTGTAAGGTTGATCGTTCTAGCTCTCATACTTTCGTTGATCTTATGGGGGGGGGGGGCACTAAAGTGCCCCCCCCCCCTAGTCGGTTGTAGTCGAAAATATGAAGTAAATGCTGCTGAAAACGATGGTAATATTTTTTCCTCTCGAAAAGTCACTTAACTTTATACAAATTAAGCTTTTAAATTTGGGATTATGTCATTATTGAGCTATAGATCGCTGCTGATTGGTTGACAAAGTGGGATTGGCTGAAAAAGTCGCTGTCAGCCAATCAGCGACGGCCTAGCCTAGACCCCATTTTGCAAACTATAATTTGAATTGCTTAAAAACGGCTAAGTTTTGGGGAAAATGACCTTAGTATTTTCGACATATCAATAACGGCCAAAGATAATGGCTATCTCAGTTCAAAACCAATAAAAAGGTGAAACATTCCATTTAAGGTCAGAATAAAACCTCAGTAGGTCAGAATAGGCCCTCTGAAAGCCAGGTTGTGTCCTCGGTAGGTCATAATGTGCCTCTAAACGTTGATATGGGCCGTCCAAAGGCTGCATTGGGCATCTAAGGACCAGAAAGTTCCTGTGGCTTCCACATGTGCCTGTGCATTATGCGGAAAAGAAGTGGTGAAATTGGGTTCGAGTCACTGATCGGCTATGGCCCCTTCGAGGCACAAGGGGGGGGGGGGGGGGGGTATGCCCCCTCTGGATCCTCTACTGAGTCAGTCTGCGATTATCATAATAATGCTCAGCCTTATCGATCATTTACGTAATGCCTGCTTTGCCCTTTACTGCTCGCAATCATATGTGATATAATTTCACCCGTGATTGGCCGCCGCCTGTTAGGTGATATAATAACGATACACAAGTACCATATCTGCCGCTTGGGCACTATAGTACCCAGTTCAGAAAACATGTTTGCGGTGTACCTGTCTCGGTATTTTTCACAAAGTGATCTCAAAACACCTTCAGAAGCAATTCCTGAGCAAAGGCGGATCTAGAACTGGTGTTTGAGGGGGGGGGGTCCAAAAAGTATCACACAATTCTGAAAACTCATCGGATTTCGCATGCTTATGCATTGAGAGCTCATTTAAAGCAAATGTTCCTTAGTAAAAGTTGCTTAAATTGTTTTCTATATCAAGAAATGTGTCAATTTTACGCCGATTTCAGGCGGTTGGGGGGGGGGGGGGGGGTGGCATGACCCCTTTGCCCCCCCTGGATCCGCCCATGTTCCTGAGCAGCCCGTAATCAAAGAAAAAGGCTTCGGCATTAATGGGTTAAACTGGTTCAACGCTTGAAGGCTTCAAATACAACCTTGTTGGATTTTAAATTGTTTTTCTGACATCATATAAGAGTATATAGAGTATGAGAGCATATATTCATTAACCTTTACCAAGGGCGTCGCCGTAGGGGGGACGGAGTCACGGAGGGGACACCGCCCCCCCCCCCCCCCGTAGATAGGCTGGGGGGATTGTCCCCAGTTTTGGAGACATTTATCCACACTTTATCCCCCCCCCCCCTCCGCTCGACAACTTTTTGCTGCGTCGCTCAACAAGTTTCCTTTCTCTGATCCCCCCATGTGCGGATCCAGGGGGGGGGGGGGGGGGGGGCAAGGGACCATGCCCCCAAACCGCCTGAAATCGGCGCAAAATTGACACATTTCCTGATGCAGAAGAAAATATAAGCAACTTTGACTAAGGAAAGTTTGTTTTAAATCAGCTATCAATGTATAAGCAAACGAAATCCGATGAGTTTACAGAATTGTGTGAAACTTTGGGGATGATTTGCCCCCCCCCCCCCTCCAAACCACTCGTTCTAGGTCCGCCTATATCCCCCCCCCCCCAGCTCAAAAACTCACACACGTCCACGTCCACGTCACACGTGGCTGTCGCTCCTGTCGCTGTCGCTGGGGCGCTCCCTGAGGCAATGCAATCGCGCATTTCTATTGTGAACTTTTGCACTCATATGTCGGCGATGAAATATAGCTTCTTGCTTTTAGAAGCCTTTCTTTATGATTTATAGCCAAATTAACCCACCCGAATCATCTTCCTTTTTCTATGGACAGGGACTCTTCTAAGGAAAATTGACTGGGGGGGGGGGGGGGGCAGGCTTGAGAGTTGAGATACTTATTTTCATTTCACTTGTTCTTGTCCACGAACAGTCACACTTACTCTGATTTTTCCATAGTTCATTGATATTGTTCCAACGGGCAGTAATATTCATAAAATACATAGTTATGCATTCAAACAATTATGTTGAAGTGATTGATATGCAGCCAAATTATACATTGTTATTAATCCGCCATTGACTGGGGGCGTTTAACCCCCCCCCCCCCTGACGAACTTTCGCAATGGCCTAAAAACCAACAGCGCTATCAGCATGCAACTTTAAATACCTTTTCTCACATCAAGTTTACGTCTTCTGTACAAAAATGAAGCAATTTCGTCGAACAATCTTTGAGAAATCTCGAATTTAGTGACGTCACTACACACGAGCTTGACGAAGAAATCGGCTAAAATTTAACAGACCGTACAAAGGTCGTTTTACCGTACAAAGGTACAAAGGTCACAAAGGTGAAAGGTCAAGGTTATTTTGAGAAAAATGCAATCAAAAACCGCAAAAGACAACACACAAAAAATGGCAAAGACTACTAAATGGCTATCTCGGAGTTTTGAAACTTTGTTTTTTGACCCCCAAAATGAAAAACAACACTTTTTAAGTGCCCAAAATTTATTTTTTCAAAGATATTAAAAAAGTGAAATATATAAGACAACCACATATGGGCAATTCCCAAACACAACTTGAAAACAATATCACCATTTTTAACTGACTTATGGCTTCTTAAGTACCTATGGGTAACTCATGACGTATTTTGTTGTCATTTTTGTGTGTGATTTATGACCAGCTGCGAACAAATGAACGTCACCGCTGCATTTCTGAGGCAAAACCTGATCGTGATCTGACATGTGACCTCAATGACAATCTTTCGAGTATGATTTATATGTGTTTCATTGAAAGCTTTCGAATGCCGCCTTGCGCGTCTCGCTGCAATCATTGGTTCGGAAGATCCCCCTCCAGTCAATGGAGTTCGGCTAAGACCCCAGTCAAGGGCGGGCTAATTTTATTGACAGATGACAGCCAGAATGGACGTGTGACTAAATTAATACATTTCCAAATTTATCTTGAAAATGGCATATTATATACCTACATGAAATATACATCATAGTTTAAAAATGACTACATAACTATTCATCACTTTATTGGTGTTCCTTGCAGGAAGGTTCAAATGAATATGTCATGACATTCATTCATTAGTCATGTAATGGTTTAACCCGCCATTGACTGGGGGGGGGGGGGGGGGGGCATTTAACGCTCCCTGATGAATTTTCGTAATAGCTCGGGGAAACCAATAGCGCTATCAACGTGAAACTTCGGGTACCTTCTTCTAAATCACGTTTACGTCTTCTGTGAAAAAATAAAGCAATTTCGTCGAAATTTTTGAGTTATAACGAATTTAGTGACGTCACTGCACACTAGTTTTACACCAAAATCAGCTAAAATGTAACAGACCGTACAAATGACATATTTGGAGCAAAATGCAATCCAGAAACGTCAAAAGATAGCAAATAGCAAGGATGGTTATCTCGGAATTTTGAGAAAAAAAATGTTCTTTTTTTACTCCCAAAAATGGGAGAAAATGGGGAAAATGCCCACAAAATCAAATTTGTCAAAGATATTAAAAAAGCCGGAATATGTCAGAGAACCACATATGGGAAACTACCATACCAAATTTCAGAATGATATCACCATTTTTGACTGACTTATGGCATCTAAAGTATGGGTAACTCATGAAGTCATATTTAAAAATACGTTTTTTTTTGTGCTTTTATTTACCAGATACAGACAAATATGTGGCACCACTGTATTTCTGAGACAAACCTGGTCTAGAAACATGCCTTTTTTATTTAGATTTATCAATTCAAATTTTTGACCTTCAGTGACCTGAACTTGACCTGAACTTGACATTAACTTCACGTAAATGAAGTCAGGTGGTAAAATGATTATCATTATCCAATTCTACGTGGAAAATAGCTCATAAAACATGTGTTGCATGACTTTCGTAGATATTTTGCGCATAATGACCTGTCGTGACCTGATCTTGACCTTGGCCAACAATCTCACTTTAGCTCATGCGGGATGTGTATCATACCTTTGGCAGCACTTTGGGCGATCCTGGTCGTAATCGAAGGCTTTGGATGGAAAGTAAGGCCCATCAACTCAAATACGTCGATGTTGACTTTTGACCTGACCGTGACCCGACATTTGACCTCACTTTTACATTTTTGAGTATGCTTAGATTCGTCTCATTCGACAGCTTTCGATTGCCGCCTTACGCGTCTCGTTGCGATCATTGGTTCGGAAGATAACCAGGGGGCGTTTAACGCCCCCCCCCCCCCCGTCAATGGCGTTCTGCTGAGACCCCAGTCAATGCCGGGTTAAGGTTTTGGAGTAATGTTCAACCGTAATTCATGCTTTGATTCAATCATGATCCAGTTCATTTATAACCTCCAAAATATGTGCTGAAAACTGGGTAAGTGAATATCTTTAAGCTGTGCGACTTTCAAAGATGGAATCAGTTCGGGAAAACTATCAGTGCTAGTGTCATATAAAAATGCGCATGCTTGTATTGCAAAATAGGCCCATTTGTAGAGGTGGACAGTCGGGCCGTTAAACCGCGGTTGACAGCGGTTGACAGCGGTTAACCGCGGTTACGGGCGGCTACGGGCGGTTACGGGCGGTTACGGTTGCGTTTTCCTCTCAAGGTCACGACTTCGGGCGGTTACGGCTGCACGATGTTAAGGTTACGGGCGGTTACGGTTGTACGAGGTTACGGTTGCGGTGATTTTATTCCGAGGCTAAATTTGTAAAAGGTCAACCATTTATGCAGCATCGACATTAGACCTGTTAAGTACATAATACAAAACGGACACGATTATTTAATTCTATCGTTTTTTTTATAAACAAAATCTTAAAGGGACAAGGCACATTGACAGTGTTTCTTAAAACGGACGCTCTGTCGTCTAACGATCCGCTTCTGCGTTCCTGAAACTTTATTTCCATGCATTTTACCTATTTCAACAATTACCCTTTTCCAGTTATGACTTGTTATGCTAAAATGACACGGGTATTGAACACTCAACAGTGTTTGTTCGTTTTGAAAATAAAAACAACATTATTGTTAAATGGGGTTACAGGCGGTTACACAAATTGTTTGCTGCGGTTACGGGCGGTTCCGGAGTTGAGTCTTACGGTTATGGGCGGTTGCGGATTTGAGCCCTAAGGTTACGGGCGGTTACGGATTCGATCCCACGGTTACGGGCGGTTGCGGTTGCATTTTTTTTAACCGTGTTCACCTCTACCTATTTGACCTGCGGTTTCCGCTATTGTGTTTTTCTCTTCATTTTCAGCATCTCGCAGTGATCATGAGACTTGTTATCGAAAGCTTCGTCTATACAGCCTATAATATATCGTTTGAGTCATTACTGTCATTATACACAATCTATCATGGATCAGTTACAATAACTATATATGTATGTGCGCGCATCTGGTCGTATGGCCTATAACAGGGGTGTAGCTTCTCCATATTTTTTTTTGTGGGGGGAGGCTGAACTGGGGAAAATCGCTTAAAGTACCATGGAAATCCACACAAATACATATTTCTCCCCGGATTTGACCCACTTCTTCGTTAAAGTTGGGGGGGTGGGGTGACGTCACCTTAACTGAATAGGCTCCTACATCCCTGGCCTATAAGCCTATAACTTGCACAGAACAGATACAATGTGCCAACAATAATCGCCTGTTTAAACTTGCCCCCCCCCCCCGTGGCCATTGTTTGCCTCGACTGGGGGGGGGGGGGGGCGGCAGGAGCCGTGACTGCGGGTTTTTGCCCCCGCAGTTAACATGTTAGACAAGAAAAGGTTTTAAGAGTATTTCTCTTTAACAACATGATGAACATGATGAAACAGAAGTAATGGAAAAGAACAAAGATAATATTTACAAATTATAGCAAGCAAGACAAAATAAACTGATTGAGTGTGAATGGAATGCCTAGGAAGATGGACCAAGTTGCCCGCCGCCCCCCAACCCACCCTCGTCTCCCGGTATGTGACCGCGTAGCTGCCCTCCCGGGCAATGAGCATGGCCCGCCGGGAGCCCCCCCCCCCCCCCCCCTTGTGGTGTGTGAGCACGGCGCCAGTCGCCGCTGCTCCCCTCGATGCGGTGCGCTTGTGGAAACCCACCAGGAATCCAAGATACACTCCAATATAGGGGGCCGTTACAAAGGCCAATCCCCTACAACCCATCAAGTCAAGCCAAGTCAAGACGAGTCCCCGTCTATGTCTACAGGTTTTCTGAAGCCATAGAAAAGGTATTTTCACTGGTTTCAATACAATATTTCGAATGTTAACTAGTTGTAAGGAGACTCCCACCAATTATGCCGGCAACCAGTTATCATTCGTGATTTGTTTGGGCGAAGCAAGTCTGTCCGGCTGCCAGACTTGTCAATGATTCATATTTGTCATGAATCGATTCACAGTGATTCACGGACCATAATGAATGATTCAATCATGATTCAATCACTCAACATTACCATAATGAATGATTCAATCATGATTCAATCACTCAACATTACCATAATGAATGATTCAATCTTGATTCAATCACTCAACATTAAAAAGAAGTGTCGACTCCTTTGTCTAACTCCTTTGATTTTGAATGTGCGACTCTAAGATTTTATGAGCGTGATAGGGAGGTCATGCTCTACCTGTGTGCCCATTTTCATGCACATCAGAATAGTCTGCTGTTTGACCTTAAACATATGACCTGCTCTAAATCCTTTGATTTTGAATGTGCGACTCTAAGATTTTACCAGAATGATCACTAGGTCGTGATCTATATGAGTACCAATTTTGAAGCCAATCCAAATAGTCCGCGAATGTGTTTCCAAATGTGAATGTGAATGTGAGCCAATTGGACACGCGTGTTGTTTATTTTGATTATAAAATGATATTTATAATATTTACTATAATTGCAAATTCCAAGTTCCAAAAGCATTAATGACTTTACGTTTCACTTTTTTAAGCGAATAGAACATTTATTTTGATTTTTCATTAGGTATTATTTTGTATAAAGCATGATGTGGAATAAAGCGGCGCCGATGCGACAGTGATATTTGGGACATGCGGAGGTCATGCAAATGTTTGTTTATGATTTAGTTTTTGATATGGTATAGCCTAGAAATTAGGAAAGGTGGGTACCTTTTGCTAATTTTTCGTGTGAAAAAGGTGTGCGTGTACTGTGTGGTTTATGAACCGAAGTATGAGTTAGTTACCTTTTCTAAGTATTTAGGTACCTACCCCTAACCCTACCAGTTCCAAGGTATTCACCTAGTTGGGGCTGATTGAACAGTGGTTTTGTGCCCACTGGAGTCGGACACAAAGCTTCGCTTTCTTTACGCATAGATGAATAACAGGCTACAGCGCAGGACACAGAACTCATATAATTGGCCATTAAGTGCCTGGTTTGTCCACAGGGCAGTTTGTCCACAGATGAATGCTGGGCCGCTGGCATATTTTGTGGACAGTTTATGCTGTTCGACCAAAAAAGAATGATTCTTTGAGCAATGAATGATTCAATCAGCCTATTTTCTCTGTATGAATGATTCAATCAGTGACTCACAACAGGTTTGCGCATGAGGTGAATCGATTCATGAATCATTCATTTGAAATAAGAATGATTCAATCAAAAGTAGTCGATTCACATTGAATCATTGACAAGTCTGCCGGCTGCTAAAACGGTTCGTTTTTTTTTGTACCAAACTGACCGATATCTGCGGGTCAACAAAACCACTTGCCACTTGCTGAAAGTTCAACAAATAACGTTATTCGTTTTCGCAGTAGTTTTATTTAAATCAAATTTATACAGCTGAAAACAAAACAAATAACAAATAATTTTTAAAACACTGTTTCCCCTTTGGCGAACATCCACTCGCAAACATTTCGCAGTTATCTACTGTGCGTAAACAATGCGCATGGTGTTTGTGTATCCTGCGCCGGACTGCCAGCCAGTGATGATGAGCACTGGATCACCCTGTTTGATGAAGCCGCTGCCCTTGCCGAACTTCATGGCGTACTGGACGCGCAGTTCCACGTCCTGCAGCCAGTCGCTCTGGCGATCGGCGGTGTGCAGCAGCGGGAAGATGCTGCGGTACATCTGGCACTGGCGGGCCACCATGGCGTGGCGCGTCACACAGATGATGGGACAGTGAGGCCGGTAACGGCTCAGCAGGTGCGCCGACCGGCCGCTGGTCGTCAGCACGATGATGGCCGACGCCTTCACCTTGAACGACGCCTCGACCGAGGCGATGGCCACCGAGTGCGCGTGGTCCGCCTTGCTGATCTGCTTAGTCAGGTCGTGGAACGTGCTCTTGTGCCAGAGGGCAGCCTCGGCCTCCCTGCAGATCTTGGCCATGATCGAGACGCACTGGACCGGATACAAACCCTTGGCGCTCTCTCCCGACAGCATCACGCAGTCGGCGCCGTCCAGGATCGCGTTTGCTACGTCAGAGACTTCGGCTCGCGTCGGTCTCGGCTTCTCAATCATCGAGTCCAGCATCTGAGTGGCGCAAATCACCGGTTTGCCGGCAATGTTACAGCGGGCGATCATACCTTTCTGCGCGATGAACACCTTCTCGGGAGGGATTTCGATACCCATGTCTCCACGAGCGACCATAATGCCGTCCGCAGCGTCAATGATCGAGTCCATGTTCTTAATTCCTTGGTGGTTTTCAAGCTTGGGAATAATCATTATATTTTTGCCTTTGTCTCCCAGAATTTTTCGGATTGTATGAACACCCTCAGCGTCACGAATAAACGATGCGAACACAAAATCAACCCCTACATCCAACCCCAACTGAAGGTCTCCCTTATCTTTCTCGGAGACCGCGGGGAGGTCAACAGGCGTTCCCGGCAGATTAACTCCCTTCTTAGAACCAACTTTACCGCCGTTTTCAATCAGGCATTTAATTTTGTTGCCGCTGACTTCTTCTGCCATCAAGGAAATCAAACCATCATCTACAAAAATACGGCTGCCTGCTTTGACAACCTTTGTTATGTTGACATAATCTACATGCAAAGTGTCCTTGCTGCACTTTTCGGCAAATGCGTTATCGGTAGTGAGCGTGATTTTCTCACCGGTCACTAATACAGCCTCTGCAGTTCCGCTTCCATCTATCAAACCTGTGCGAATTTCGGGACCTTTCGTGTCCAATGCGATACCGAGAGTGAATGGGAATCCTCGCTTCTCACCATAAATTTCAGCTGCTTTACGAACGTTAGCCACGGTTTGCTTGTGATAGTCATGGGTGCCGTGAGAGAAATTCAACCTCACCACTGTCATGCCAGCTTCCATCAACTCAACCAACGTGTCCACGGCACACGAGGCAGGTCCAATTGTGCAGACTATGCCTGACATTCGAAGTGATGATGGCACTGAGTCGATGTCCAGTGCAGCCATATGTTCAAGGAACGTGGTAGCCTGAGCGGCATTTCCTTGCTCGTTCAAAACTTCGCCCATTTTGTAAAAACTTGGTTTGTTACCGCCACAAGGAAGACAAAATGCCATAAATCAAAACAAAACTTTATATACTACAATTTTGCTGACGGGTAAGTTAACAGTGCATGAAAATGTTCAAAAGAAAAGTTGGCGGCAAAAACGTCGATGCATTATTGCACCAGTCACGCGCCACATTTCATAGCATACCTGCGGCATGAGAAACCACGTTTTATTATCAAAACAATGTTTGCGTTTTTGCAGATAATTTCGCACCTTCCCTGACCCTCAAATGATATACTCAGGTCAGGGGTGTAGGCTCCTATTCAGTTGAGGGGGCTTCAGCCCCCCCCCCCCCCCAACTTGGACGAGGAAGTGGGTCAAATCCGGGGAGAAATCTGTATTTGTGTGGATTTTGATGGTACTTTAATATATTTTTCCCAGCTCAGCCCCCCCCCCCCACACACTTTTCTGGAGAAGCAGCATCCCTGACTCAGGTGATTTACGCGACCATATTAAATGTCGCCTTTCTCTTATATACTGTCAATTGCATCGATAAGACAAAATGTAGATTTGATTTGTTGTGTAAAATAATTATACACAGGTACAGACAAACGAAATAAAAATGGTATGACAGTTGTAATGCAGGCGGAGCCTAAACGTTGTCAGAGAAAGGCATTCTGTTTGTTCCGTTGCAAGTATTCTATTAAGCATTCTATCTGCCAGATTTCTACTATAACAAGTGCGACCACTCCCGGTTAAGATACATACCATGGCACAACAAACGAATGCTACTATAGCATGTGCTTGTGAATATAAAAGGAGCTTACAGGAAAATAATAATATTTTAATCTTTCTTCCTGCAATATCGTATGGCAGCCACTGGTATAACATTAAATTTATATATCAATTTCAAATTAAAATAACAACTTTCTATAAATTGATTTTGTTGGAAATTGTGAACAGGTACTTCAGCATTTTGTAAAGACAAAGTAGGTACGTCATGGTCATCCCCCCCCCCAAAACAGAAGGGCGATATAGTTGACGCTTTTGTTCGCGTGCATTGGTCAGCGTTGACGCTAAGGGAAATAAACCATGCGTTGAACATGAACAAGGAATCTCATTTTTAAATGATCGGCACTAACCCGTTTGAGTGCCTCCCGAAAATTGTCAATAGGTTAACGGGTCAGCGGGTCACTGGGATACCGGGTCAACGGGTCAGCGGGTCAAGTTATATCTCGAAAAGTGTCAATGGGTTAACCCGGCATTGACTGGGGTCTCAGCAGAACACCATTGACGGGGGAGGCGTTAAACGCTCCCTGGTTATCTTCCGAACCAATGATTGCAGCGAGACGCACATGGCGGCATTCGAAAGTTCCCAATGAGACGAATCTAAAGCAAACTCAAAAATGTCAAAGTGAGGTCAAATGTCAGGTCACGGTCAGGTCACGGTCAGGTCACGGTCAGGTCATAATACGGTCAGGTCATAATACGGTCAGGTCAGGCCAAATGTATGATACACATCCCGCATGAGCTAAAGTGAGATTGTTGGCAAAGGTCAAGGTCAGGTCACGAAAGGTCATTATGCGCAAAATATCTACGAGTCATGGAACACATGTTTTGTGGGTTTTTGTCCACCTACAATTCGATAGTGATAGTCATTTTACCACCTGACTTCATTTACGTGAAGTTAACGTCAAGTTCAGGTCAAGTTCAGGTCACTGAAGGTCAAAATTTTAAATTGATAAATATAAACAAAAAAGCCATGTTTCTAGACCAGTTTTGTCTCGGAAATACAGTGCTGGCATTTATGTCTGTATCTGGTCAATAAAATAAAGAAGAAAAAACGCTATTTCAAAATATGACGGCATGAGTTACCCATACTACCGAGTAGACCGAGTAGTACACCGAGTAGTTACCCATACTTTAGATGCCATAATTCCACGACACGATTTCATTCTCTTTCCATGATTTTTCCACGATTCCACGACAAATCGAGATAAAAAAATTGACACCCTCATATTTGTGAAAATTCTGAAAATGGGCTTATAGGGTAATCTGGGGCACTAAAGCCAACTGCGACAATCTTTTTTTTTCAGATCAACGGTCACCGAGTATATCCTAGCCTCGGGCATTTTTGAAGTCATGTTGTAAGGCCTCTTTGATCGCCTGTAGCTTGTCAAACGTAATATAATTTCATATGGGCTCGCACTGATGCGAGGAAACTTTTGGCAATTTCGGAATTTTCAGTTTATTTTTTTATTTTTGACCCCAAGACCTCGTGACCTAGTTTTCCATGACATACCTTGATCCAGGAGCAAATAGCATAAAAAATATTTTTTTTTTTTTTTGGGGGGGGGGGGGCTGAAGCCAAATCAAAATCAGTCTTTATGAATATTCTTTAAAACAAAACGTAAAAAACACGTTTTGCCTATAAAGAGTACTTTTAAGCTTAACAAAAACTCCGGCAGGCGGCGCTGCGAACACATATCAGTGTATCTTCGGACTGGGTAGATATCGAGATGCAGTAAACGACAGTGGATAGGTCTAAGTATTCTGAGAGGAAAATGTAAGAACACCTTTGTGATCTGAGCTCAAGGTCATATTTAAGGTCAAATATTGAAATGGCGACCTTAATATGACCTTGACCTTGGCAGATATATCAAGATGCAGTAAACGACAGTGGATAAGTCTAAGTATTCTGAGACGAAAATGTGAGAATACTTCTGTGACCTGAGGTGAAGGCCAAGGTTGTATTTAAGGTAAAATATTGCAGATAGCGCTTTGAACACATGTCGGTGTATCTCTAGACTGGGTAGCTATATCGAGATGCTGTAAACGACAGTGGGTAGGTCTGAGTATTCTGAGACGAAAATAAATATAAAAAGGTGTGATCTCAAGGTCAAGGTCATATTTAAGGTCAAATATTGAAATTGCCACCTTAAATATAGCATTGACCTTGACCTCAGATCACAAAAGTATTTGTACATTTTCGTCTCAGAATACTTAGACCTATCCACTGTCGTTCACCACATCTCGATATCTCTACCCAATCCAGAGATACACATACATGTGTTCAAAGCGCTGCCTGCAATATTTGACCTTAAATACGACCTTGACCTTGACCTCAGATCATAAAAGTATTCTAACATTTTCCTCTTAGAATACTTAGACCTATCCACTGTCGTTTACTGCATCTCGATATCTCTACCCAGTCCGAAGATACACAGATATGTGTTCGCAGCGCCGCCTACCGGTGTTTTTGCAAAATTAAAAATCCGAAATTGCCAAAAGTTTCCTCGAAACAGTGCAAGCTCAACCACATGCGATTATATTACGTGCGTGCTGTTCGTTGACAAGCTAAAGGCGATTCAAGATGGCCTTACGAGACCTAAAAAAAGCCCGAGGCTATAACTCAATATCCTAGCATTGGGGAATTTGGTTGGAAAACGACACCCTATAGATACTATTTTTCCACCTTTTACCGAGTTTTACCGCGAATTTTCCACTCCTTATTTTTTGGTTGAATTGGATAACTGGAACCCTGATACTTATTTATAGATGTAATGATATAGGGTCAGCTGTGGAGGAATAATTGACATAGGTAATAACGAATTCTGGTGAGCGGGTAATTGGATAAGCCGAGCTTGTATAAAGCCGAGCTTGTACGTTTTTTGGTTGAATTGTCCACTCTTATTCTTATTTTTAGCCAGAATTTTCCACTCCCACCCCAGCTGCAAAGCAATTCTAGGACTCTGCTATAACTCGGTGACTGTTGATCTAAGAAAGAAGATTGCCACAGCTGGCTTTAGCGCCCGAGATTACACTATACATCCATTTTCAGAATTTCCAAAAATATGAGGATGTGTTGCCTTGGTCGATTTGCAGTGGAATACCCTATAGGCCATAAAGTCAGTCAAAAATGATATCACTTTGAAATTTGGTATGGTAGTTTCCCATATATGGTTATCTGATAAATATTCCGTTTTTTATATCTTTGAAAAAAAATGATTTTGTGGGCATTTTAAGAAGTTTTTTTCCATTTTTGGGGGTCACAAACCAAAATTTGCACAAATCCGAGATAGCCATGTTGTAGCCCTTGCCATTTCCTATCTTTTGACGTTTTTGGGTTGTATTTTGTTCAAAATATGCATTTTTACGGTCTGTTAAATTTTAGCTGATTTGTGTGTAAAACTCGTGTGTAGTGACGTCACAAAATTCGCTATAACTCGAAAATTTCGACGATTTTGTTTTATATTTTGCACCGAAGACGTAAAATCGATGTAGAAGAAGGTACACGAAGTTTCACGTTGATAGCGCTATTGGTTTTTTAAGCTATTACGAAAGTGTATCAGGGGGGAGTAAACGCCCCAGTCAATGGCGGGTTAACGGGGTAACGGGTGAACGGATCCACTATCCTCTAGTGTCGAAACCATTTAAGTCATTTTTGTTTTGACTCAGGTCAATATTCATGTCATTAGAGGTCATCAAAGGTCAAATTGTCAATTTTAGGACTTTGCCCCAGAAACCTCAAAATATCTCGGGCATTATGATAGCTAGGAACAAACGAAAAACAATCGACAGCTATTGACAAATGCAATCGCAACAAATGTCGTACATTTTGTATCAGGTCAAAAGTTTAAGCTCCAAAGGTCAGCAAAGGTCAAAAATACTTTTTTTGGCAACAAAAGTTTCGCCAATAACTTTTATCTAATCAAGATAAAGACAATAATTTTGAACTTCATTGTGTTTGTCTTCTCAAGGCGCTTCGAATCATATACATTGTGATTGGTTTAGACCAAATTCAAAATTTGACTTCAGGTCAGGGTCATCCAAGGTTATTCCGCCATTGACGGGAGGGGGGGGGGGGGGGGTTATAACGCCCTCCCTGATGAATTTTCGTAATAGCTCAAAAACCAATAGCGCTATCAACGTGAAACTTCGGTTACCTTCTTATAATCATGTTTACGTCTTCTGTGAAAAATGAAGCAATTTCGCCGATAAAACAAATCGAGTTATAGCGAATTTAGTGACGTCACTACACACGAGTTTTACACCAAAATCAGCTAAGATGTAACAGGCCGTACAAATGCCATATTTTGAGCAAAATGCAATCCAAAAACAGAAAAAGATAGCACATGGCAAGGGCTACAACATGGCTTTCGGATTTGTGAAAATTTTGGTTTTTGACCCCGAAAAATTCACAATATATATATATATATATATATATATATATATATATATATATATATATATATATATATATATATATATATATATATATATATATATATATATATATATATATATATATATATATATATATATATATATATATATATATATATATATATATATATATATATATATATATATATATATATATATATATATATATATATATATATATATATATATATATATATATATATATATATATATATATATATATATATATATATATATATATATATATATATATATATATATATATATATATATATATATATATATATATATATATATATATATATATATATATATATATATATATATATATATATATATATATATATATATAAATATATATATATATATATATATATATATATATATATATATATATATATATATATATATATATATATATATATATATATATATATACATATATATATATATATATATATATATATATATATATATATATATATATATATATATATATATATAAATATATATATATATATATATATATATATATATATATATATATATATATATATATATATATATATATATATATATATATATATATATATATATATATATATATATATATATATATATATATATATATATATATATATATATATATATATATATATATATATATATATATATATATATATATATATATATATATATATATATATATATATATATATATATATATATATATATATATATATATATATATATATATATATATATGTATATATATATATATATATATATATATATATATATATATATATATATATATATATATATATATATATATATATATATATATATATTGAGGGGAATGCCCACAAAATATTTGTTTTCTTCTCGAAAGATATTCAAAAAGCCGGAATATGTCAGAACCACATATGGGAAACTACCATACCCAATTTCAGTATGATATCACCATTTTTGACTGACTTATGGCATCTAAAGTATGGGTAACTCATGAAGTCATATGAAAAAAGTTTTGTTTTGCTTTTATTGACCAGATACAGACACATAAATGGCACCACTGTATTTCTGAGACAAAACTGGTCTAGAAACATGCCTTTTTTATTTAGATTTATCTATTTCAAATTTTTACCTTCAGTGACCTGAACTTGACCTGAACTTGACATTAACTTCACGTAAATGAAGTCAGGTGGTAAAATTACTATCACTATCGAATTCTACGTGGAAAAACTCATACATGAGTTGCATGACTTTCGTAGATATTTTGAGCATAGTGACCTTTAGTGACCTGACCTTGACCTTGGTCAACAATTTCACTTTAGCTCATGCGGGATGTGTATCATATCTTTGGCAGCACTTTGGGTGATGGTCGAAATCGAAGGCTTTGGATGGAAAGTATGACCCATAAACTCAAATACGTCGATTTTGACCTTTGACCTGATCACCTGACCATGACCTGACATTTGACCTCACTTTGACATATATGAATGTGCTTTAGATTCGTCTCATCGAGATCTTTCGATTGCCGCCTTGCGCGCCTCGCTGCGATCATTGGTTCGGAAGATAACCGGGGGGGGGGGGCGTTTAACGCCCCCCCCCGGTTCATTCCGAACGCCCCCCCCCCCCGTCAATGGTGTTCTGCTGAGACCCCAGTCAATGCCGGGTTATGTGCCGGCCCAGGTGGGTCATAATTCAAGAATCCAGAAGCGCCTTGGCGAGACAAACATAGTGGTGTCGGTCTCACGTCTCTATCTGTATTCAATCAAATGCTATTGACGAAAAAATGTTGGTGACCTCAGATGACCTCGGGTGACCTTGTACGAGTCACTTACCGAAATTTTGACTTGGGGCATCAGTAATGACCTATAATAACATCATCTTGAAAGCATTGGTCTGAACTAATGCGCATTCCCTGAACAGAAAGTATTTTCATATTGTCCCATTAATGTAAAATGTGGAGGTCACATGATCGACCTGACCTTAGGTCACATATATACCCAAAAAATACGAGATATACGCATTGTAGGCAAGGCTCCTGTAAGTTTGAATTGCTCGTAAAAAAACACACTGGCACCACCGCATATTTATGTATGGAGTCATGGTCAAAAATCAAAACTCAGGTCAAGTGACCTGACCTGGTGACCTGACCTGAGATGACTGATGACTCGAGGCCCAAAATGCATAAAAGGCGGGTAAATTTATGCCCGAACAGCTATGTAAAAAACGGCGGTGCGCAGCGCCGCCGTTTTCCAGCTAACCCCGAACAAACTCCTCCGCAGCGCCGCCGTTTTCCAGCTAACCAGAACAGAACAGAACAAACTTACAGGTGGTCAAGACAAGTTTGCAAATTTACTTAGTCTAGACATGAATACATACAATAAAAGTGCACCAAAGAGCCTCTCAGGCTCATGCGAGGTTGCACATCACATTTAGCCATTATTTTTTCTTGAAATAAGTGTCGGTAATGCCTATTGGTAACCACGCAAAGACGCAAATAAGGACCGATGCCTCTTTCATGATTCTTGCTGATCTGACAATGCTTTGTATACAAATTATCCTCCTACCCTCCCTGTCAAAATAATCTTGTAGCTTTGATGTAACACCACTGCATATTGATAAGACATTAGTGTTAGTTTCCAAACCCTATCTCACAGACTATTTAATTTATGATTGTTTATAGGTAAGTGACTTGCAAAAAGTTGACTGCAGACATAAAGCATTAGGAGTTTCATTTTGTGAAATGGCTGGTTGATTTGGAAATCTCTAATTTTGACATTTTATCATTGGCAGGGCACACCGATACGCTTGATGTACATGTATGATGTTTGCAAACATTTTTGAAAGGTTGTCATTGAGAAACGTCAAAGTTAAAAGTTATACCTTTGAGCATTGCCTGAAAATGACCAAGAAAGCTTACCTGTAATTATGAGTGGCTAAAGCTGATTCAGGCTAACTTAAACCACTGCAGAAAATAAATACAATCTTCAATGAACAGAATGTCAACACTACAACCACCAAACAATAGCACCAGTCTGTCCACTTACTTTGCATCCAACATTAAACAAAAATTAGTCCGAACTTTTTGAATGGATGGATTTCCGAGGTCAACTCAGGACCCGCGCTAAGCAGAGCTTGTTGTGCAGGCCCTGACCCCAACCATCCGATCGCGTAGTTGGCAGAATTTAGAAGCGAAAGTTGTACGTGCCCGACATACCTGGACACGTCCCGCCCAGCTCTCTGACGTCACCTGACCTTGAGTGCGACCGCTGCCACCGGCCGCAGGCCATCCCAGTCAGGAGCAAATAGCGAGCGCCGAAGCGACTCGAACCCGGGCTGCCACTACCGGGTGAGATCAGAAGCTCAGCGCTCTCCCTACTCAGCTACAGGGGCAACAACAATTAATTTATGTCATTAACAGAAACAAGGCACACCAAAATATGGTATAAGACTATCCTGAAACAACCCTACATGTCCCATGATGGTACTATTTTACCATAATTATAACACATCTTGGGAGAAAGTAACAACAGATACATGATCAACCAGTTCCATTTACACCAAACATAAAAATGTTGACAATCTCTTAACATATAGATTGCAAAATTATGTATTTGGTTGATGGATCCAGTGGAACTCTCGACAAATCATGGGCGGCAGGTGTCAATCTAAGATCCCAATGGATTCCTGTACAAAATTGTGCTTAACATCTTGGATTCCAGTGGACTCCTCAGCAAGTTTTGCAGGTGGATCTATGGTCAGTAGATCTGGGATCCAGGTCAAGATTCTCAGGATCAAATCAAAGGATCCTTTTTGGGGGATCAGAGCACATACCTGCTCTTGAACAGTCTAACAGATCATAGTCAAATCTGTGTACCTCCTTTATTATTTTAAGCTTAAAGGAAACCAGTCACTTCGCCAAATTGCTGTACATGTTCTAATAAGGGGTAGGTACCTGGAAATATACCTGGAAATGTTGAAGAGGGCACAGGGGCGGCGCCACGGATTTTTGTCAGGGGTGGTAAAATTGATTGAGTATGTACGCATGCATCCTCTACTGGGAAAAAGTGTCACGGAAGTATAAAATGCATACAGGTCTCGCGCCAAACCAGATTAAACCCCAACACATTTGGTCCTATTTTTGTGTTATTAACCCTCGCCCTACGGGGGGGGGGGGGGCTGACAGTCCCCCTGTTTTTTCTTGAATAACTTTTTACAAATGCAGCGCAACTTGCTGAAATTTTCGGTAGCTGAGTTTACAACAATTATACGTAAGCTGTAAAAATTTAATTGAAATTGGTTAGGTAGTTTCGGAGATAATCATGTTTGGATGACGTCATGTTGGTGGAAAAACGAGAAATATTTGAAAAATGGTAGAAAACAGAGTTTTAAAGGAAATTGCTAACGCAATTCACAAAAGATGCAAAATAGCATTCTATTTAAAATGGCAATCTCGGATTTAAAAAAAAAAGTTTTTGACCCCTAAAATAAAAATAAAATAAAATCCCCATAAAATCAATTATTTTTTAAGGATGTTAGAAAAACCGGAATATATGTGAGAGAACTGAGTATGGACAATACCCATACCAAATTTCAAAGCAATATCTTCATTTTTGACTGAGTGATGGCTCCCTAAGTGTAAGAAACTGATGACGTCATTTTTTTTAAATAACTTTTGACTTTTTTTGACAAGATACAAACAAATAACTAATTTTTCTGTATTTCTGAGCCAAAACTGGTCCAGAAACATGTTTTTATTTACATTTATCAATTTCTCATTTTGAGGTTTTCTGAAGAGCAAAATCGCTGTTCTGGACGTGGTAAATCCGAGGTCATTCACTTGACCTGGAAGGTCACCCGTTGACCTGAAACCTAAAAATCGCATAATGTTATATTCCTCTCATGGCAGGCAACATGCTGGTTCTT
Organism: Chirona hameri; assembly: GCA_036785665.1. Classification (NCBI taxonomy): domain Eukaryota; kingdom Metazoa; phylum Arthropoda; class Thecostraca; order Balanomorpha; family Balanidae; genus Chirona; species Chirona hameri. Next base: position 30,362 of record JAXIVJ010003286.1, read on the forward strand.
ACCGCATTGCTCTAAGTTGCTTGGCTTGGACGTTAACAGGGGGGGGGGTCCTGTCACTCCCCCCCCCTCGTAGGGCGAAGGTGAAAAAAGCTTCCGTAGGGCGAGGGTTAATTAGCTGATATATATATTGCACCCCACGATTAATTCACTATGTATCAAGTTTTTCAGATGGTAGGCGATTTATAAAATTAGCAAATCAGAGCTTCTGTAAGTACCTATAATCTTGGAACTTAGTACGTTGAACAGGAATTAGGAGAAGAAACGAGTATGCAAGGCAAAGTTTGAAGGTTGCTGTGGGTAGAGATACAATACTGAATAAAGTCGAAGTATTTCGTTATAATTTCGTAATTGATATAAACATTCAAGTTTATTAACACGCGCGCTGCCAGTTTTTCGTTGATTTCCGCCCCCTCCGGTTTGTAATTAATAGCGGAAACACGGCAGCACGCAGCGCCGCCAAATTAGGCACAGCTGTTTTGACATCAATTACCCAAATGATGTTACATTTTTGACATCAGGTCAACTCAAGTCAGGTCACCAGGTTAAGTCAAGTGTACAAAATGGTGCTTTTCCAGGGACCTTGACCTGACCTCCAAAAAGTTTGCGGTCGTGCTACCGCCAAAGTGATTGACCAAACGGTATGAAACTCACAGGATGTAATCAGGTGATAAGTACCTACAATTCGTTTATCTAAAAAAAAATATATATCGGTGACCTAAGGTCAGGTCGATTTCGTGACATCCCCATTATAAGTCAATAGGGAAAAATGAAAACACGTATACATCCATAGCAAATGGCTAAATTTGACCAGTTTTCACCAGATTCACCACTCCTGTGCCAAATGCAAAGCTCTATGTCAAATGTATATTATTTGACCTCTACGAGGTCAACTCAGGTGACCCCCAGGTCACGTATGGTTTGTATTCAATAACTCTTTACCAAATCAAGGTAGAGCAATGTAATTTTCACCATTGTATTTGTATTGTCGAGACGAATCAAATTATGTAAGAGTTCATCTTTACCTGACCTTTACCTGACCTTGCCTGACCTCAGGTCAATTGTTGGATATGACCTAACTAGGTCACCCAAAATTCCATTCAATGCGTCTTGACGAGACAAACACAATGGTGAAATATGTTTCACTCTATCATACTTTTGTCAAAAGTTATTCCTTAAAACCAATTCGGCGATATTTATAATGTTTCATATTCGATGGCTTCTGCTGACCTAAATATTGACCTTAGGTCAATTTTGATGAGACCTGTCACCTGTCTCTGTCCTTATCGATATATAGACGGTTTTGTTAAGGACACCCATATATAGCTGAAATGTGACCTTTGATGATTTCTGGTGACGTTAATATTGACTTTACCAAAAAAATGGCCTGTATACTTTCGATAGAGCTTGTCTCGAATTATCCAACGCCGTTTTCCGCTTATCGCCACGCAGTGTGGTTTCCGAGATCTTAGAGTGGGGGCGGCTATCCAAACAATTCAAATTTACTCAATCAGTGTCAAATCAAAACCAGTCTGGTAGGGTCAGCTACTGTAACCCCAGACACATCCTATCCTCAGACTTTCCATGTTATCAGAATGTAAACAATATGTTGGTATCATCTGCATTCTGATAACATGAAAAGTTTGAGATTAAGACATGTCAGAATATAGGACTTTTACCCTATAGGGTCAACTGTCGTAACCACAGACACATCCTATCCTCAGACTTTTCCTGCCATCAAAATGTACACAATACTGATGCACTAAAGCAACAAGCGTTGGTATTGTCTGCATTATGATAGCATGAAAGGTCTGAGGATGTGTCCAAAGATTGGACTTTTACTCTACTTCACCATGCTAATGTGGCCACCAGGCACCAAGTCATAATATTTTCAGTTGCGTGGCTCAAATTACCAAAGTTGACATCAAACGGGTAGGTAACAAATGTGACGTCTTATCCTGTCTCCTAAGGCAGCCGCACACTGGGCCATTCAGGGTGCGATATCACTGTGACATTCTGTGGCTCTGCAGTGTTCAGCGCAGAAAAAGCTTGTCTGGACCAGCTTCTTTGCAACATTCCGCCAGTGGACACACGCTGAATGGCAGTGTGTGGCCCGCTTTACCCAACATCTCTAACCCTGTCTTATGCAATAACATTAAGTAAATTTAAATGTGCCATACAAGAAATTCTCAGCTGAAATTCCTGCCTCAGTGTTAAGCCCAGGCTACACTATGCATGATTTCCTGAAAATTATGTGCATGTTATCTGTGTCGTCAGGATTTGCGTGAAGCAAGTTCAGCTAATAGTAAATGCATTGGGTGAGCTACACTGGCACATCACGCAGATGCTGGATGAAACGTCAAGGAAATTCTGCAGACACATCACAGACGGAACAATGCAAAGTTCAAAATTCTGAACTTGTTGTCGTGTTTTCCGAGATTGCATGTTGCAGGGTTTATCATTTTGCTTGATTTTGCATATTGTAGTCTATACTAGACCTAAACTTGAATAATTTGTGGAGTATAGTGGCGGAAGATGAATGAAGAAGCGTTTGAGCAAATTGTGAGTGTTGAAACTTGTGTTGAAGCTGGTAGATATTTATGCAGTGGTTTATTGATTACAAAAATGCAGTGGTTTATCCATTTTCCTTGCATGATTTGCTTGACCGGCAGATATTGGACATCAAGGAAGTTCTGCAAACACCGAGACCACGCGCGTGATTTCCTTGACAAATCACGTATAGTGTAGCCTGGGCTTTATATTGTCAAGAAGTGATACAAATGCATACATTTCGTTGTATTGGCTTACCTTTCTCGGATCTTGATCTGGTGTTGTTGTTGTTGGGTAGCGCAGTACGTAGCGCAGCTGCTAGGCTCAACCTTAGGTTATAGCCTATAGGGCCTTGGGCTCAATCGCCAACTCCTTTCTCGGATCTCAGCGCCCAAAACGGACTCGCACCGGTCCGCACGCTGTTATCACGGTCATAGAATAGCTGTTATTGGTCGTGTTCTTTTGCGTGAGGATCATCGAGAACTGTGTATGGAGCCTTAGGATATGAGCTCCTGACGTCATAATGACGTACAATGTCGCCGTATTGTGTTATGTACCGCGAGTCCTTTGACGCAGTACATTTCGACACCCTGAAGCATGACGTCACGCCTCTGGTCGACTGGCTGTCCTCACAATCCTGATATCACAAAGAACACGGCCATTGTTGTGTTTTGTCGTCTCAGCTGCGTAGGAATTGTTTCGCTCACGATTTCAAGCACTTTAAATAATAATTTCATCCCCGAATAGAGATGCCACTTTCTTGTAATTTCAAAACACAAATTTTCAATTTTTGTATTTTCAAACAAAACATTTCAAAACACAGTTTTACCAAACAGACACGGTATTCGGTATACATTGTGTGCTTGAATGTGCGTCACTGGGAACAGCTTTCAAACTTCATGAGTTGGCTGGATAAACGTACAAATTACAGGTGACGTAACATAACACCTCGGAGCCTGTTGACTGCATCACACACAAAGTGATACAGATTTCAACGGCAGACAACCTGGCTTTATGATCGTGTTAAAGGAAATAGTTCACCTTCGGAAAATTTTCAGAACACGATTTTATTATATTTTTTAATACAGTTTCTTTTTTTATTTTCAAAAATGGTCCTACATCGCGCCAATTCAGGACAGAAGGTCGTAAATTATTAATGTTATGGTGTGCGTTATTGGTCTGCGCATGCTCAGACCAGTGCTGGCACTCTCAGACGGTACGGTATATCATATATGCGCCGCATTCCTTCGCCAAAAAGTCAAATATCTTCGGCTGGAGTCTTTTCAGCCAAGAAAAGTTGCAGATAAGGATTTCTCAACACGGGCTACAAAACTGCTATTTCAGTTAAAAATCCCATGTTGAAGGTGAACTATTTCCTTTAATGGCTGCTTTTTAGTCATCGCGACTGTAGGTAGGTAATAATTTAGTGGTTGCGTCCTCGTGAAGGATCCGCCGGGCATGAGATGTACCCGGCGGTTACTAAGGCAACGTGCTGAGTGGCGGCAATTGTCAGCTGGCTTCCGGCGCCGCGCCGCGTGGCGGGACAGTTTGTCTGGGCTAAGGGGACGTGATGATGCGGTCCGTGGCATCGGGAGCTGGTTCAGGAGTGTGACTTGTGCAATGGTGACCGTGGATACGGAGTGTAAATAGAGAACGAACACTCACGGATCCAGGATTTTCTAAGGCAGGGGGCTTCAGGCCTGAGGGCGGCATATTTCCTCGGGGGCGGCATGGTGCCTTCCGAGGGCGGCATAATGCGTTGTGAGGGCGGCAAGATGTATTCTGAGGGTGCCAGGGTGCCTTCCAAGAGTGCTACGATGCTGTTGGTAGACGCAAGGGCGCCCTGGCGGCCTCCCGAAAACGCTACTGCGCCGGCAAATCCTATACCAAAATGGCGCCGTTTTCTAAGGCAGGGGGCTTCAGCCCCTACGACCCCCCCCCCCTGGATCCGCCACTGCGAACACTTGTGAGATTGAGTCTTCTTACATTGGTGACGAGCGGTGGCTTCCGAGCCCACGCCGGAAGAAAACTGATATTGTTTGTTTTCATTTGAGTGGTTTCAACTTCAAGACACGAACTCATCGGAGATAAGACTTTTATAATTTACTGATTTGATCTTGGAAGTGTAAATCAAGACAGCGACAATGGCACAGTTCACGGTGCCTCTGCCAAGGTATGATGGCCGGGGGCCATTTCGCCGTTTTCGTGACGATTTTAAAAGTTTCTGTGCTGTCCAATCTTTCACGGATCAGGCCGCTGTGAACTGTTTGCCTCTGAGCCTGGAGGGAGTGGCCCGGGAGGCGTTCGATGCTCTTGAGCGCCCAGAAGATGCCTCGACGGAGATTCTCCTCGACAGTCTCGGAGCTGTGTTTCCGGATGTCACAGCCATGGACTCTCCACGGCGACCTGCAGTCTCTCAGGTTTGATCCCAATGTTCAGTCGCTAGACATTTTCACTGAAACTGCGCGGCCTAGTGACTGCTGTGTTTGGTGGGCAGGCGCCAGACTCGCACCTGTTTCATTATCTTCTGGCCGCCATGCCACAACGTCTAGCCCATGCGGTAGTGGCCACGGGCTGTACGACATATGATGCGGCTGTGGAACGGGTGCGGAACATTTTGGCGACGGATCGGCTATCCCGTGAACCGGTCAGGCAGGGAGAACGTGTATGTGCTGTGAACGGAGCCGCGTCCGGTCCGGAGGGATGGTGGGGTGGAGGCCGTGCGGGCAGTTGGTGGTACCGCCCCTGCATCACCGATGTTGGAACTGATTCTGAACTGTATTGAACAGCCGGAACTGCAGGTGGCCAATGCTACCAGAGTGGGTCAGGCGGGGCGGGGGGCCCGCGAGGAGTGTGACAATGTGTCTGTGTCGAGATGTCTGTTGCGGTCAGCCAGGTCACTCCAAACCAGAGTGTCGCTTCCGGGCGGCCAGGTGCTTCGGGTGTGGGAAAATAGGCCATATTCAGCGGACATGTTTCTCGGGAAACGCCGAAGGGGAGGACGCTCACAGCGGCGGGCGCGCTCCCCTGAATATGAGCCGCCGAGGGCAGGGGTTTTGAACGACAGCCGGGCGTCGTCATCAGATATCGTTGTCACAGGTGTGGTAAATGATGTGCCAACACGGATGGTTGTTGATACCGGGAGCGCTATAACCATTGTGAACAGCAGGATTCATAGTCAGATCACCGCACGTCCGACGCTTCAGGCGTGTGGTATAACGGCAAAGACCGCGACACAGCAGCCATTACGGTTGCTCGGTCGCTGTACAGTGCAGTTTGTGATAGATGAGGTGGCGTATCCTATGTTTGTGTCTGACGAAATCGGGCCCATTGACTGCCTTCTGGGGATGGATTTCTTTGCACAATATCCGTTCATCATCGACCTGTCCTCAAAACGTTTAATTGCAAAGCCGTCGTCCGACCAAAGGCCGACTCAGCCGGTCATTGTGGTGTCGTCTGCGGATCACGTGCCGAACCGGAGAGCTGAGGTGCGGGTGTGCAGAGTGTCAGTCCGTGAGACGTATGCGATACCCCCGTACTGTGAAGTTGTTATCCCAGGTAGCCTCTGAGGGTGATTTCGTTGGACAGGCTGTGTTTAGCGCAGAGGCTGCTGTGAGCGGCTTGACGTTTTTGGACGGTGCGGTTGATTTACAGCGGGGCGGCAGCGTTCCAGTTGTGCGAAATGTGACATCGTCGGTTTCAGTGCCGAGAGGTAAAGATTTGGGTGTCGTGGAAACAGAGTTCTCGATTGAAACGGATGGCCGGGAGTCCGAGTGTGAGACGATCGGCTCAGGGAGTGGCGTGTTGGAGGATTTAGTTAATCTGTCTGGTATGCCTCCGGCAATAGATTTAGTTTGCCTGTCACAGCGAGGCGTGACAGGCAAACTAGATCTGTTGCCGGAGGCATCCCTCCAATCATCAGCGCCCTTCCCGACAGTATTGTCCGGCTTTAAACGATTGTGGTGTACTACAACACTGCGACGTTTGTCACCGTTACGGTACGACCGCTCATTCAACCTGCGATCATATAGTGCCTTGTTTCGGTCATGCGAAGTCTGATCACGCCGCACCACGTCTTTGAACGTCGGTCTCAGAGTCTCAAATCTTCAATGTACTGTGGAAAGGTCGGCGCTCGGTCCACTGCCGGCCGGTCTCGGTGCAACCTCAGCTGGAAGGCGAGACTCTCGCCCGAACATCAGAACAAATGGTGAGTACCCAGTGCTGTCATGCACCTGGCTCCGGTACGCCAGCATTAACATCGGGAGGTGCATATCCCACTCCGAATGCTGCTCAACAAACTTTGCCAGCATGTTCAGAATCGTGCGGTTCGCGCGTTCCGTCATCGAGTTCCCCATAGGATGATAGCTCGAAGTCTGAGACTGCTGAATGTCTAGCAGTTCGCACACAGCCTTCATCACTCGTGTTGGAGGATTTAGTTAATCTGTCGGGTGTGTCGCTCACAGGGATTCGGCGAAAACAGTTCTTCAGTTTGCTGCGCCGGTACCTCTGGCCCATGCTGGAGAAGACGCTCATCGTGTACGAGTTCACCCTCGACTGCTCCCTCGCCCACTGCAGGGTCTCGCTGTCCTCCAGCTCCGAGTCGGCCTTCATGGTCCACTTCTCCTTCAGGTTCTCGGGGAACATGATGTGCTTCTTGGAGGACTTGAAGACCGTCAGGAAGTGGTCCTCGAGGTCCGTCGGGAACTCCAGGGCCATCAGGAAGTTGGAGAACATGGCCATGGCCACTGGCTCCCTGGAGCAGTCGGGACACGATGGAGGCCATCGGGGGATCCTCTTATTGGTCCTGCCCTTCATAACCTCCAGCACGATCTGCTTGTGCCTCGAGGCCGTGTTCGACTGGATGCCCTCCTTCTGCCTGCTCTTGGTGATCATCTCCTTGGGGTGCAGGTGGCACATCACCTCCAGGATCTGCTCGAGCAGCCTCACGTGGATCCGCAAGGCGCACGACTGGATCATTATCTCCCTGGGCCGGCCGATCTGGGACTTGGAGAACATGCTGATCAAGGTCTCCACGAGGTTGGCCCTGGGCACAATCTGCATCAGCAGGGAGGTCCCGACGTCCTTGGCTATCTCGTCGAGCGTGAGGAAGGTGGACTTGTTCCTGGGCTTCCTGGAGTACGGGAGGGTGTTCGAGATGGTCCTGAACTCTCACAGAGATGCCTTCATCGTCATGGCCTCCTTGCAGGTGTCCGTCAACTTCTTGGCCATCATGGAGTGGTACTTTGGGTCCTTGAGGACCTTCTCCTTGATCCTCTTGGCGGCCAGCATGATGAAGTTCTGCTGTACCTATGGTTCTCGTCCTTGGTGCTGTATATGTTGTCCACGGTCACGTCGTCGTTCAGGTTCTCGAGGTCCCGGATGCGGAGGTAGTGCATCTCCTCGAGGACCGTCTTCTCGATCATGGGCTTGGCCCGTGAAGCCCGCGTCCTTCTGGGAGAGGTTCCCGAGGTACATGTCGTTCATCACGAACGAGAACTCCACCTCCTCCCCCTTCTCCCGGAAGATGGGCGGCACCATGATCTTGTCGTAGTCCGTGGACGTCGACACTGGCCTTGATGCTCTCCATCACCTTCTCCTTGTAGATGCTCTTCAGCTTCACGGCCCAGTTCAGCTGCTTCACCCGCACGAAGGCCTCGACCCTGCTCCGGATGGGGTCCTTCATGTCGACAATCATCCTGTTCTTGTCCGAGATCATGCCCATCATGGAGTTGTAGACAGGGTTGTGCTTGACTCAAGAGTCGGTGAGTCAAATTTGACTCAAAACTGACTCAACTCAACTTGAGTCAGAGTTGAGTCGCTTAAGAAAAATAGGGGCTCAACTTGAGTCGGAGTCGAGTCACTTAAGAAAAATAGAGGAGTTGAGTCACATGGATGTCGCTCGAGTCAAAGTTGAGTCGTCTGGATGCCGCTCAAGTCACTGTTGAGTCGACTCATCCTCTTACGAGTCAGTCACATCTGACGAGAAAAACAAATCCTAGCAACTACATAATAAAGGCGTCCAAACAATGTTATAGAGTGTGAGAGTGTGAGTTTGGGTGCTTTTCAAACCCACTTTATAATCATTAGCTGATAATAAATCAATTGTGTATTTCACAAACTTAGAGTACTTCACTACATCACTTACTCTGCTGACTGCTCCTTATCTTAAGTGAAGCAATACAATATGAAATACATACATAGACATAACTGCAGTATATATAACCATATCAACATGATTTACACTGTATCACATAGCATCAAAATAATGACCAATTTAAACCAATAATTAAAGCCAACTGATGATATTTCAGCATGCTCATCTCCATCAGTATCAGGAGGGGCATCGTGAACTTCCTGGTCTGGATCACCTCCAGGATGTTCTCCATCTTCCTCTCCTCCCCCTCCTCGAGGCAGTCCAGGTAGTGGGAGAAGAGGACGACGGCCTTCTCGAACAGCGTCAGCATGGTGTTCATGTCCGCCACCGACATGGTGAGCCACCTCGTCACCATCGACATCCCCTCGCTCCAGTTCACGAAGGAGTGGTACTTGTCGCTGTAGATCTCCCCGCACTTGGACATGACCTTGTACCTGATCTGCTTCTCCGAGGTCAGGCGGCTCCCGGCCATCACCACGAGGCTGTACCTCCTCTCCGGGAACTCCTTCATCACCGTGAACTTCTTGCTCTTCTCGAATCTCCTGCCCTCGAGGAAGGACAGGTTCTTGGCCAACTCGCTGGCCTCGTAGCACACCTCCAGGCCACTCAGCTTCATAATGGCCTCCTTCCTGGTCAGGGTCTTGTACTTCATCCTCTCCTGGAACTCGGGCGACGAGGCCCCGGACAGGTCCTCCAGGACGCTCTCGATGAAGATGGAGTCTGCCTCGATGTCGATCCCGATCCCCTCCCGGTTCTCGGGGGGGGGGGGGGGCCTCCTCGTCCCTCCTTATCAGATCCGACAACCCCTTGGGCTTCACCGTCCCGTCCGGGAGGATGACTTCGATGCTCCCGTAGCTCTCGAAGATCGGCACGGAGCCGCCCCCGACGGACCCCAGCATGACCAAAGTTGGAGTACTTCAGCACCTTCGGGAGCTTCAGCTTCGGGCCCGACCTCAGGAACCTCTTCCTCACGGACCAGGCCTCCGACAGGCACCTGGTCCGCATCTCCTCCAGATTGGTCCCGACGAGGAAGTTCCTGATGGTCATCGGGTACTTCTTGGCCAGCTCCCTCGACGAGAGCCTCTCCGACAGCTCCTCCAGGTCGTCGTAGTAGGCCTCGGCGTTGAACGTCCTGAAGTCTTCCTTGATCCTCTGGACCACCTCGTCGTCCTTCACGGTGGTCATGTTCAGGGTCATGTCGCTGCTCCCCTTGATGAAGCTGTCCATGTCCGAGGCCATTTTCCCCTCCAAGCTGAACAGCTTGGTGTAGGCCTTGCAGAACCTCTCGTAGTTCTTCCTGTAGTCCTCCATGTCCGTCTCCATCGCCTGCTTCTCGAGCGCCTCCAGCTCGTCGGCGTAGCCCTCGATCTCCATCATCTTCCTGTCTATGATCATGAGGTCCTTCTGTAGGTCGGTGAACCTGTCACTGTAGTCCTCCAGATCCTCTTTCCCGATCTGGGACAATACTGTCGGGAAGGGCGCTGATCGGAGGGATGCCTCCGGCAACAGATCTAGTTTGCCTGTCACGCCTCGCTTGTCCGCTGTGCCTGATCTGCCGGGTGTGCCTATGCTGCCTCGAGAGGCGCCACCCTTTCGGCAGCCTCTGTGTCCCCGGTCTGCCTGTTCTGCACGCTTTACCAGTGTTCCCGCGAGAGGCGCCGCCTGTTCGTCAGCCTGTGTCGCGGTGCCGCCTCCGTGTGTCGGACTGTTCCGCCGCCTCTGAATGTCGGACCGCCGCCAGTCGTGGCTGAGTGTCCTGAGCCCGCTCATCCAGTGTTCACTCGTTCCGGACGCAGGGTGCGCCCACCGCAGCGGTATGACTCGGGACTGTTAGTTGTGCCTAGATGTGTGTTCATGTGACCTGTGTTCTGTGTAAAGTGGTACTGCTCGATTATCGTGTTCTGTGTCTTTCAATAGGAGGGGAGGAGTGTAGGTAGGTAATAATTTAGTGGTTGCGCCCTCGTGAAGGATCCGCCGGGCATGAGATGTACCCGGCGGTTACTAAGGCAACGTGCTGAGTGGCGACAATTGTCGGCTGGCTTCCGGCGCCGCGCCGCGTGGCGGGACAGTTTGATCTGGGCCAAGGAGACGCGAGGATGCGGTCCGTGGCATCGGGAGCTGGTTCAGGAGTGTGACTTGTGCAATGGTGACCGTGGATACGGAGTGTAAATAGAGAACCAACACTTGTGAGATTGAGTCTTCTTACACGACCTAGGCGGTCTTATCTGGCAGTAATACGGAAACTTCTGGGGACACGGGCAAGGGAATAATTGTCGTTGGACCATTGGGTAGCCATCAGTGAGAGGGCAAGGGCCGCCGAATAGGGTGCATAGTCTCATATTGTTTAAGTTGCTTTCTTTCTCTGTTTCCGGAGAACAGCACTCAGCAGTGACCACTCCCAGATCTCAATTCACCAGTTTTGAATTCTGACTGATGGGCTATGCTTCCCGCCGACTAGGGATGAAATGCCTGAGAGATAGGACGCCGAAGTTTGACCGATTCCGTTCCGGTCTCCACAGTTGCCCTCTCCATGCCTCGTGACCTCATTTTTTTTTTTTTTATTGGGGTTTAGGGGCGCTCCGACAACGAAGGTCACATGGCGCCCAGCCCCACGTGACCTCACTTCTCAGATCAAACGGCGTGTGTTATCAGTACTCCCAACAAAGACACTAACACACGGCTCTATTGCAGTGAGATGCGAGGTAGGAGCGATTATTACAGTTTACCAGCCTCCTTCAGCGACTGCAGCGCCATCTCCGTCACACTTTCACGACTCTTAGCGCCACCTATGAAGCCAGACGTGTGCACAAAGATACAGCCGGGGATGCCAGACTCCTTGGAAAGCTCGTCATCTCGCAATCCCCGCCAGCTGGCCTTGAGAGGCACTCTGAAAACAAAAAGGAACTATGAGCTTTGAGATTATGTTAATGAACGACAGTATTACCATAGGTTGATGTTCTTCATCCCGTGCTTATAGCATTGCCCCTGTCAGCAAATACAGCGGCGCATGTCGATGTTACAGACTTATCTTGCAGATTTGTTTATTAGTTATAAAACAACCACAGGCCGAAGCCCACTTACGGCTGTAGTCAAAACCGGGGGGTCCAAAGTCCATATGGCAGCACGGCGTACATTTTCCTACTAGGCCATGGGGTTCCATGTTCAAAAGCCATTTTACGGGCCCACGGCTTTGTTTTACCTGCAACCGATACGACAATACAAAGTAGCTAGAAATCAAGCGTGAACATTTTTCTTTCGATTTCCGGGTTCAAAAGTGTACGCCGTGAGGTTCGTTTTCGAGCTATTAACCCGCGAGTTACTGGGGTATATTTCATAACGCGCCTTACTGGGGGGGGGGGGGGGGGGGCTATTTTTTGCCCCCCTCTGATCTCCGGAACTACTGGACCGAATGTAAACATTCAAACGGCATTCGATAGCCCTGGGAAATTTATCGAGGGAAACATAATATTGTTGACCTCGGGGTCACCGATGTCACAGGTCAGGTCAAGTACAAAATGTTTGACCGTGTCAAAAGGTCTATGGACGGAATTGTCGCGCAAAATTGCGATATTAAACGCATAAGCCGTTGATAAATCGGTATGATTCGTGTGTCTGACACTTCTAAGTACCTTTCTAAGCTGTTTATGACCTTGGGTCAGGTCAAGGTCATCCGAGGTCACGAGGTCAAACTGCAGATTACGGTCATTAGGCGTTGTAACACATGTTTATGGGTTTGTTTTTCGTCTAGAACGCGAAAAATGACCTTAGAACATGTTTGTTCCATATAAATAGAAGTAAAAAGAAAAAATGGAAATGCGTTTTTTGTCATAGTAATGCTGTGAGAAGTGGTCGATTTTTGACATTTAAAGGTCATAACTCGGTCATTTTTAAAGATATCGACTTTAAATGTGGTACACATATTCACCGCATACGTCTCGATCACATGTATTCCGGTTTTTGGATAATTCTGATTTTTTCTTGAAAATTTTGTAAAAACCAAAAAAAATGTATTTGGATTTCTCAAAAATTTGAATTTAAAAAACTCAAAAATCCGAGATAGCAGTTTGATAGCCCGGTCTATTGTCAGTAATTTGATTGAATACAATTTAGTTTATCTCAAATATCGTACCTTTGACAGCGTTTTCCGCAAACCATTATTTTGCAACAAAAACCTAAGAACATGACGTCACTCTGACGTCATTCCCGGTTGACCTATCATAGCCTTATATTTTTAATTTTGCCAACATGTGTAGAATTGATGTGAGAGAAGTTACTGCAAGTTTGGTGACGATACGGGTGTTCGTTTAGGAGTTATTGCAAAATAACGGGAGGGGGGCAAAAAATAGCCCCCCCCCCCCCCAGTAACTCGCGGGTTAAGCATCTCGTGAACCCATGCAGATCGAGCGATGGCCAAGCGCGGGTTCGAATCCCGCTGCAGACAACAATTTTTACATTCGACGGAATGAGGAAACGACGTGAATAGTCACTGACTGTGGCCTTTTTGAAATATTAGATTATTGCTAATGATCTCACATCAACTAAATAATTAATGTATTATATATTCATTAATGCATTTATTATTTAGTTATTATCATGTGAGAAGACCATTAGTAATGCAATAATATTAAATATAGGTATCGTACGTGATTAGGAATACCATATTTTAGGCAACATACTGTGGCAAAATATCCGATCTAGACATCATTATTATTGATTTGCACTATATTATATTATATATATATATATATATATATATATATATATATATATATATATATATATATATATATATATATATATATATATATATATATATATATATATATATATATATATATTATTGTCAATATATACATATATGGATGAAATTCAAGCATGCTTATGACAAATAAGGATAAATACTACAGCAGAGCACATACAAATGTGATATTTAAAGTCACTAGCGGATCCAGGGGAAGGGGCATGGCGGCCATGAAAAAACCAAACAAACTGAAATCGGAGCAAAATTAACCACCGTTCTGGATCCGCCAATGTTTAAAATCACGTGCAATGCCTTTATAATTAGATCAATCACATATGGTATATCCCCCAGGCCCGAAACCACCGTTCTGGATCTGCCAATGTTTAAAATCACGTGCAATGCCTTTATAATGAGATCAATCACATATATTTTATATAACACATGTTTCACACCAAGGAAAATACACAACAGAATGTGAAAACAAACTGCATGACATCAACGCTTGTGCCGGGGAAGCCCCAGATAGCCAACTACAGGAGCCCTCTTCTGCTACTGCTGAGCCGACTACTGCTCATCCTAAGATACATACCAAGTTAATCCCTTGTCAAGCACCCCAGGGACTAGACCAACGCCACGCTTAGCAACAATATAAACGCAGAAGGCCTCACATGCGCCAGTCACAGTACAACGGCAGCAGACTCGATCAGACTTGCACTATTCAACACACAGCAGTCGCCGCCGAGCTGTCCAGGCCCCACCGCTTCAGCGCAACAGCCGGATGCAGAAGAATACGACATGAACCAATAACTTGTATGTACAAAGTTCTGCAAATAACCAATGAGTACATACAAAATTATCTCAACACAGTGTCGCCAAATTCAGCCAGTTAGGTGTCAAGGATGTATATTACGAGCGAGGCCGAAGGCCGAGGGAAGTCTTACCAAACTTGCGGGAAAACAATATTGAGCGGCCTGATATGAAATATGAAGAGAGCAAAATTCTTTGGACCCAAATAGTCCAGAAAATGACACAAATTCCAAGGCTGTTAACACGACAATGACTGCTGACAGAACCGACAAAAATAAAATAATTCAATTATAAACACATTCCACTAACTAACCAGAAACTGGAACATAAAGCGAGACGCGGACCAATAACTACCCTGCCGTCGGTGACTAAGAATGCCACTGCACGGGAGTGAATGCAAAGGCTGTACAAATCTGTATTATTCTTGATTGAAACACGAACGCCATACTTGCCGCGAATGTTGTGCATCCATATTTGGTATATTATTCCAAATCTAGTAGTGACCTTCATTTGTTGGTATGTTTTCTAGTTTTTATAGTATATTTTTAGTATATACTAAAAAAAACTTTGGAGTACCCAGTGTTCTATTGCCCTGGTCAAAACACACAACACACGCATCCTCATACATTCACGCATTCATACCTAAGACATGATGACAATGACAATAAATAAGTGAATCCCCGCTACCCTACGCAAAAGTAGGGCAAGTGACTAAAAAGTCAGCACCGCTGCCCCGCCCAAAATAAATCGGTCTCTGGCATTTCCTGGATAAATCTGTTACAGGTCGCTGGTAGCCGCGATAAAAAGCTGTTCCGTACCGAATTCGATGCCGAATACGATGCCGACTAAGGTCAGTCAGACAGTCACAACAAAGTCAGAAACAAATGTGAAAATATGGAAGGTTTTGGATTTTGGGCGGCTCAACTGTTAAGATAAGACTGAAAGTACAGATCGTATAACAAGTTCAGCCACGACACTGTTCCAAAACAACAATAGTGTCTCAGGCGTCTGTTGTTTGTCGCCAGCTGTCGATGTTGTGTGGTGAGTTCAGGATTACCTCATATGTTGTTGTTGTCACTCCAGACCGGCCTCAGTCGGCTGTAGCCTTTCGGCTCTGGAGGGACCTGGCGGCGGTCCCCAGGGCCGCCACAACTCGGCTGCTTCGCACCTCCGCACGTTCCGGTTTGATTGTCCCGGTTACTCTCATTCTCGTGCTCATCAGGGCTGGGCACTCGACCAGGACGTGATATGGAGTATCGGCTGTCTCTCTGCAGATGGGGTGCCGGGCCCTCTCGCAGCCCACGTCTTCGCAGTGTAGGCAGTGTCTCGACAGGTTCCGACCGATTCGGTAGAGGTATTGAGTACCTGAGCCAGACCAGTGCTCCGCGCGCAGCTGATGTACGTCCACCGCCGCCGTCCTCTCGAGCTGAGTTACCGGCGGCGGCAGCCGCGCTCCCATCAGCCTGCGGAACCAGTCGCGCGGCCACTCTCTGATCCACTGGGCCTGCACTGTCCTGGCCACTCTGATCCACTGGGCCTGCGCTGTCCTGACCACTGCGCTGTCCTGGCCAGAGGGGCGCGGTCCTGGCCACTGCGCTGTCCTGGCCACTGCGCTGTCCTGGCCAGAGGGGCGCGGTCCTGGCCACTGCACTGTCCTGACCACTGCGCTGTCCTGGCCAGAGGGGCGCGGTCCTGACCACTGCGCTGTCCTGACCACTGCGCTGTCCTGACCACAGCGCTGTCCTGGCCACTGCACTGTCCTGACCACTGCGCTGTCCTGGCCAGAGGGGCGCGGTCCTGACCACTGCGCTGTCCTGACCACTGCGCTGTCCTGACCACAGCGCTGTCCTGACCAGAGGGGCGCGGTCCTGACCACTGCGCTGTCCTGACCACAGCGCTGTCCTGGCCAGAGGGGCGCGGTCCTGACCACTGCGCTGTCCTGACCACTGCGCTGTCCTGACCACTGCGCTGTCCTGACCACAGCGCTGTCCTGACCACTGCGCTGTCCTGACCACAGCGCTGTCCTGGCCAGAGGGGCGCGGTCCTGACCACTGCGCTGTCCTGGCCGCTGCGCTGTCCTGGCCGCTGTCCTGGCCACTGCGCGGTGCGCCGTTCTCACGTCGATGGGGACGCTCTCCTGTGCCAGTGTTGAGGCCTCCTTGGCGAGCCCGTCCGCCCGGTCGTTGCCCGGCAGCTCTCAGTGGGATGGCACCCACTGGAGGTGGACGTGCCTGCCGCCGGCCGACAGCTGGGACAGGGCTGCCCAGATGTCCATCCCTAGTGTCGTCGTCTGCGTCGGTGATCCGCCTTGGAGCGCCGCCAGGGCCAACTGTGAGTCGGTGCATACGATGATCGGTTCCTCTGGGTGGCTGGGGTGGTCGAGGAGGTGGCGGAGAGCCGCCTTCAGCGCTACCATCTCCCCCGGAAGATGGAGCACAAGCTCCCTGCCGGCGGCACCTTCAGGGTGTGGTGCTGGCCGTCCGGGTCCTCGATGAAGACGCCTGCACCTCCGTTGTGGGTGCTCTCCACCACTGATCCGTCGGACCACACCCATGTGGCACATTGGGGGAGGCCGCCGAGGTGACACGTCGCGGCCTGTCGATTCTGTAGGGGTGTCGCACTCAACGGGAGCGGTCCGACGTCGAGGCTGAAGGTCACGTTGGCGCCTCCCTCCCGTGGCGGGGTACGGCACCACCGGCTCGATCGGGGGGACGGTGCCGGCCGCGTCCCACATCTCCCGTCCGAGCCTTCTCCAGACCGTCACCGTCTTCAGCCGCTCCGGTGCGACAGCCTCCGCAACTCGCCGAACCGGTTCCTCCGGGGGTAGGGCGGCCGCTTTTGCGAGTAGTCGCGCCACCAGTGTCTTTCTTCTTGCCGAGACCGGGATCAGACCAGCCTCGGCCATCAGCGCGTGGGACGGGGTAGAGCGCGGACAGCCCGTAATAACCCGGACAGGCGCTCTCATCTCACGTTCCAGGAGTTGCTCGTGAGAGGGCGGGGTCGCGGGGAGCCAGGCCGCCGCCGCGTGCTCCAGGGCACCGCGCACATACCCGTTTGCCACGGTCCGCAGGATCTGCTCTTCGAGCCCCAGGAGCGGCCCGAGAGCTGGCGCAGTTGGTTGATCCGGGGCCGGACTCGTCCTCGGAGATTCTGGACGTGTGGTCCAAAGTGGAGCACACTGAGGCGGCTAATGGAGTCGCCGCCGCCACCGTCTTCCACGCCACCTTGATGTGGCCGGCCGCCACCGTCTTCCCGCCACCTTGATGTGGCCGGCCGCCACCGTCTTCCACGCCACCTTGATGTGGCAGTCCACAGCGTCGCGGTACCGTACCATTGCGAGAGCATCTGCGTCTTCTCAGCGGAGACCGTCATCTTCGTTCAGCGCGCCCACCGGAGTAGGGTGTCCGACGCCCGCATTGCTCTCGCTTTGGCCCCTTGGATGGTGTTCCCAGCGCAGAGTGCCGCCGTGTCGTCTGCATACATGTAGAGTGATGTCCCTGAGAGTGCTCGGAGCTCATGCACGAGTGCCGCCGCCCACAACACACAAAGACGGCGAGAGCAAAGACCTCACTTTAGAAGATTACCTCATATCGAATGATCCGGCGAACGGCGGCACGGTCTGAACGCGCCAGTTGCCGTTCTGGTCCGAGTAGAGGACGAACAGCGTCTGGCACGGAGGCTGCTGCTGCGGTTCCAGCGCGAACAGGTGGTCCTTCCAGGGCGTACCGCCGGCCGGCAGCTCCAGGATCAGACCGCTCGGGTGCACCTGAAGACCGGGCAGAGACGGGCAGAGAGGCCGGTCAGAGACGGTCAGAGGGGCCGGTCAGAGAAGGTCAGAGGGGCCGGTCAGAGACGGTCAGAGGGGCCGGTCAGAGACGGCCAGAGGGGCCGTCACCGCCATCACCGTCGACAGGACAGCCACAGCACTGAGGCTGATTCGACTACACTGATCAAGTATCAGTAACATGACACTCACACCTACAAGACACTAGGTGTGACACTACGTGTTGCAAGTCTGAAAAGCATCAGAGCTATTTACTTTGTTTCTGTAGCTTCCCTAATGACCTGTACGTTACCACCATACTCTGGCCTACGCCTCACTCCCGCTGTTGCTCATCAGCTCACAGCTAGCAGTGCCCCCCCCCCCCCCCCCCCCCCCAGGGCCAGTCGGTCACCTGGTGTCTGTCCTGGAGCGCCTTCTCCACCACCTGCCTGGCCGGCAGCCAGACGGCCCAGACGCGCTGCAGCACCTCACAGAACTCGGCCGTCACCAGCGCTACGGCCCGTTCGAACCGGCCCCGCTCGTCCTGGTCAGCGTCGTTCCAGGCCGGGTTCAGACGCGACACGCGCGCCCCGATCGTGGACGTCACCTGGTACCTGGCCGGCGGGGTTGTCACCAGGCCGCACAGTACTTACACGCACATACGAGAGCACGCACGGACACACGGACACACGGACACACGGACACACGGACACACGGACACACGGACACACGGACACACGGACACACGGACACACGGACACACGGACACACGGACACACGGACACACGGACACACGGACACACGGACACACGGACACACGGACACACGGACACACGGACACACAGACACACAGACACACAGACACACGGACACACGGACACACGGACACACGGACACACGGACACACGGACACACGGACACACGGACACACGGACACACGGACACACGGACACACGGACACACGGACACACGGACACACGGACACACGGACACACGGACACACGGACACACGGACACACGGACACACGGACACACGGACACACGGACACACGGACACACGGACACACGGACACACGGACACACGGACACACGGACACACGGACACACGGACACACGGACACACGGACACACGGACACACGGACACACGGACACACGGACACACGGACACACGGACACACGGACACACGGACACACGGACACACGGACACACGGACACACGGACACACGGACACACGGACACACGGACACACGGACACACGGACACACGGACACACGGACACACGGACACACGGACACACGGACACACGGACACACGGACACACGGACACACGGACACACGGACACACGGACACACGGACACACGGACACACGGACACACGGACACACACACACACACACACACACACACACACACACACACACACACACACACACACACACACACACACACACACACACACACACACACACACACACACACACACACACACACACACACACACACACACACACACACACACACACACACACACACACACACACACACACACACACACACACACACACACACACACACACACACACACACACACACACACACACACACACACACACACACACACACACACACACACACACACACACACACACACACACACACACACACACACACACACACACACACACACACACACACACACACACACACACACACACACACACACACACACACACACACACACACACACACACACACACACACACACACACACACACACACACACACACACACACACACACACACACACACACACACACACACACACACACACACACACACACACACACACACACACACACACACACACACACACACACACACACACACACACACACACACACACACACACACACACACACACACACACACACACACACACACACACACACACACACACACACACACACACACACACACACACACACACACACACACACACACACACACACACACACACACACACACACACACACACACACACACACACACACACACACACACACACACACACACACACACACACACACACACACACACACACACACACACACACACACACACACACACACACACACACACACACACACACACACACACACACACACACACACACACACACACACACACACACACACACACACACACACACACACACACACGGAGTCACGCTTACGCACGCACACGAGTAGCTGATACAACGTCCATAGCATAGGGATGGCGATGAATGCGATTGTTTATAACCAAGCGCATTGGCTCGTCCTCACCTGCCCGGCGTACCAGACTTATCGTCAGTCCCGGAAAGGTGAGGTGTTAGTATTCCGATCTATCCTTTAGAGCTTCAACACAGCCATCGAAAGACATAACACATTACTGTAGCTCCAATTGAGCTACATGGCAGCCATTGGTGGCTTCACGTCGTAATCACAACAGGCCAGCGGCAGGGAAGGAGAACCTTGTCGCTGCCCAGTCATTAGAGCACCATACAAATCTCGTTTTCAGTAGTTAAACTGCACCCCGGTGGGCCTCTGAGACAACTTCGCCCTAATACTCGGCGAGACAAACACAGTGGTGTAAGTCGCACGTCTTAAACTAAAATGGGTAGAAAGACACGGAAAACAGCGTTCGAAAGCTATCAACAAGAACATTGGCCGTTCCTTCGGCCATTTTTGGCTTAGGTCAATATTGAGGCCACCCAAGGTCATCAAAGGTCAAATTTTCGAGGTTTAGGACTTCCATGCTCCAGAAACCCCCAAATATCTCGGGAACTATGATAGCTAGGAACAAACGGAAAAGGCAATCGAAAGCTCTTGAAGAATGCAACCGCCGGAGTGTCCTTCAATTTTAGTTCAGGTCAATAGTTTGGGCTCGGTCACCAAAGGTCACGAGGCATTTTCTTCCAAGTTTTGTTCTCTGGTGAATGAATGCATAACTTTTGATTTGATGAAGATAGGGCAATCATTTTGACGCCATCGTGTTTGTCTCGCCCAGGCGCTTCGAAAAATATGCACGATGACCGTATAAGGTCATGTCCGAAATTTGACTTTACGTCAAGGTTATTTGGTGACCCAAGTAGGTCATGTTGCATATGGGGAGACGCGCCTCGACGAGACAAACACAGTGGTGTAAGTCGCACGTCTCTATCTTTAGTCTATCAAGAGTAATTAGCTAAAAGTGATGGTGACCTCAGATGACCTCAGCCTGACCTTGCAGAGGTTACTGAGCAACAATTGCACTTCGGTTATCCAGAATGAGCTAAAATAACTTGATCCTGAAAGAATTGGCCTGATCTAAGGAATATTCCCTGAATAGGAAGTATTTGTATATTTTCCCATTGAGTTATAATAGGGAGGACATTCAATTTACCTGAACTTAGGTCACCGATATAAAATTCGAGATAAACGAATTATAGATACTTATGCCCTGATAAACTTCGGTGGGTTTCACATCATTCGGTCAAACCCTGTGGCTTTGGCACGACCACAAACAATTTTGAAGTAAGGTCACTTGACGTGACCTGGTGACCTGACCTCAGATGACCCGAGGTTAACACTTTTACAAATTGTGGGTTATTGATGCCTGAATAGCGCTGCCAAATTTGACGGCGGCAGCGCCGCCATTTTCTCGCTATTCCCGAACAAAACTCAGGGTGCGGGGTCAAAATGACACCCACCAGGGCAGTGGTGAATGTTTCGTTGCATGACGGTCCCGGAGAGTAAAAATCCATAGATGGAGAGTAAAATTGTATTGTTAGGAAAATTAAGAATGTTCATTTTTAGAAAAGTATTTCATGTGGAAAGTAAAAATTCCTGATTTGAAATAGATATGAAATCCTTGAGAGGAAAACGAAATTATATCTAACTACAATGTTGGTAAGATCAGGTGAAAAGAGAGCAAATTTCCAGAAAAAAAAATGAAGAGAGCAAAATTCTTTGGACCAAAAAAGTTCAGAAAATGGACAAAATTACAAGGCTGCACCAGGGCGGAGTTAACTGCTGAAATGAGCACACCTCAGTTTAGAGGTAGATACCAGAGTCTACGCGAAACCACTCTTGAAACAGGGCGCGTCGGGCCCGGGTCCGGCTCATCGGCTCACCGCGGCGTGCCGTCAAACTGGTTGACGCCGTTGTCGACACCGTCGATCTCCTCGACGAAAGTCTGGTAGAGCCGGTCGAAGAGGACCTCGCGCACGTCTGCGGGCACGCCGCCGAGCCGCGCGTCCAGCACGTCGCGGCCGAAGTGGTGGTACACGAGACCGGCCGAGCTCAGCTTGGTCAGCCATGGCTTCTGGCCGCCCGACACAGAGTGCATCGTCTCCGTGAACGACCTGGGGGAGGAGCAGGCCGCGCACCGCAGGCGAGCAGTCAGTAACGGTCAGAATAACGATCATCAATAGCGAAAACATCAGACAGTACAAGTTTAAGTATGTATATTTAGTTGTCCTTGGATTTTAACAGATACCTAAAGTCAAAATCAAAGATGTCAAACCGTCTAGCCAACCTCAGCCAAATCATTGATAACTGGCCCCAGGCAGGCGCGTAACCACCACTGGGGTCACTGGGGATCAGTCCCCAGTAACATTTTCGGATTTGAACATTACGCCTATGGGCGTAATGTTCAAATGTTCAAATGTTCATGGAAAGAACCGACTTCAAAGTGACTCCGTCCCCACCTACTTTCGGAAGGTGGTTACACCTATGGCCCCAGGCGCGACGCTGATTGGTGAACAAGGACCAGTAGGAGTTATGAATAAGTTCGACGCATGAACAAACATATCGATACATCCGTCATCCATATAGTGTCAAACAGGATTGACATCCCTGAGAACCGGCGAACTTAACTGCCACATGACTGCTCTAAAAATGCAGATAACCAACAAATAACGTATAAATAACGTAAATAAACTTTGGAAACGTTGCCGGAAAAAATAGACTCAGAGTTCATGTAGCGAATCGCTGTGGTACTGACTTTTGGTGGTGGTCGTATCTGTGTTGTGCGGGATCGTAGACCGCGCCGACGTCCACGACAATGTCGCACTCCTTCAGCACACTTTCATCGCGGGATCTGCAATGTCACAAACACAGCAAGCGTTGAATTACGGCCAGCTATAACTTAAACACAGACGATTTAATACCGATTGCTCATTAGTAATATAATTCAATGTTATCTACGGAATAATAAACCAAGAAAAGACACATGGAATGAGAATTAAAAGAAGAGGGATGCGAAAGCCACATCTTTATTGCTCACACATCTCGTCGTTGCCGGAGTCTTACCTGACGATTTCCGACTGCTGACACTCTGGCAGCATTTTCAGCATAGCTACTGCAAAGACTTCATCACAATGGAAAGTACCATTATGAGTGCCAATCTTATGCACTACTTTCTTGAATCTTTTCGATTCTGATACCATGGTGCTCGTAGCTGCAAAAAAAAAACATGAGCCGCCGTTGCAGTCAACCATTACACAATACACATACTGGCTTGAACGATATTGTCCCCCAGGCCAGTTCGAAAACGTGACCGCCCCACTCTTTTCCCGTTTTGGCAAGGCGGGAACGTTTCAAGCAGACACGGTTTCGCTTCGCGCACTGACTAGTGCAAGACACTCTTAGCCACACAGGTGTGTGGATCGAATAAAGAACAGAGTCCGGGATCAGATTGCTGGGATCCCAGATCCGACATACACAGAGATCTTGGATCCGTTTGGAAATTTGTTGAGTGATCTATCGGGATCACAGATTTCAAGAAGTGTTAAGAGGCCCACTGGGATTGTGAATGCATTTCTAAAGTATGAGATCCATGGAAAAACAATCAATCTAATGCGGTTTGGTTTCAAGGTTTAAAAGTGAAAGCAACTGGCAGTGGTATCAGTTTCATGTTGCGAGTCAGAAACTCCTACGCATTTAATTATCTCCTCAGTCTATTTCAGTTCTCAATTTGTAAAGTTGTAATATTAACAGTATACCCAGAGGCCAGAAATGTGACCTTTTGAGATGGACACAGGAAACATATCCTTGAACACATCATTTAGGTTGACTAGGTACCTTCTTCAAATAGAGGTCGGGTATTCATTTTTTGTTTGTTCCGGGTATTGGTCATTCGGTCTTTTTTCGATGTAATAATATACAATTCGATGAGAAAAAAAAATGGGGAAAAAATATCCTGCGAAACCCATCAGCACCAACAGTTTTCCGTTTTAACGTTATAAGCTCCCCCGTGAATTTGGCCAAAATTCAGATCTTCTCAGTTTTGGTGAAAGAGAGCAATTTTTTGGTTGATTGAAAATGCAGACCCCCAAATTTGGTCTTAAAAGTGTGCTTAATAAAAAAACATATGTTTGGGAAATATATCGTGCTCAAATCTGATTGGTCGAGAAATTGGGTAATTACTAATTACCCAACTGATTTTTGTTTAGATCCTTATAGTCGATTTAGTGGGGGTAGGTACCTTCAAATTGGCCATATTGTTTGGGAGATATAATAATTTTATTATAGCTAATTAAGCTAATTAGTTTAATTAGGTAGTGGTGCTGATGAATTTCGAATTTAAGCAATTATTTTTATATTTTTTGTGTGAGGTATGATCAAATGACAGCGGAAAAAACATGGAATCTGCAATGCACGAGCACAATTGCAAAAGCTGACTCCATACACCCGACCTCTACTTCAAAGTAACTCAATGTTATCAATCACATGGTAAAGCAATGAAGTGCTTTGCAAAATTCAGTAGTACATTAACACACATTTATGGCATACCTATGTGAGATGATAAGCCTGGTACAAATCTTGCCAATGCAATTCTTGCACACAAGAGGCTATTGGTGGCAAATATCGACATCCAGTTCAGAAGATGTTTGCAAACTCAGAGCAATAATGCATCTGAAACCACACAAAAGGTTCTTAGGAAATTGAAATGTTGCAAACTTATAAAAACAGACTGGAGCTCAGGATCAATTGGCATTGGGATTTAAATAAAATCATAACACAACACAATTTTTGTTCACCAGTGACAGCCTATGAATTATCATGTTGTTCTACTTAGAGTACACGAAGAACAAGTTTCAGGTGAAATCAACAAAAATCTTACAAACTTGTTTAAACAAATAGTATGAAATTAAATGATCTATCACATGAATTGTATCTAAAGAACAATATCTCTTATTTTACCCTCTTCTTATCAGCAAAATTATAAAATAATAAGATTGTATTGTATTGTATTAAACAATTAAAACACTCCATTTTAAAATGGCTATTCCGAGTGTCAGGTCAGGGTTAAGAGAGACATGTTAAAAAAGACACACAGACAATATACAACACATACAAGACAATATACAACACACAATCAGATCAAATGAATATAGAATTACACACACAAGCTATAGAAAATAAAACATGCACACATACACACGCAGTCACACACTCATTTTCCTCGCTTCACACAACTAAAAGTTCGGATACCGCACGCTTAAAAGCCCCCAGGGATAAATCGCGAATCTTCAGTGGGAGGCGATTGTACAACTGTGCCGTACACAAAAGGAGGCACCGCCTGTCAATTCCAAAGTATGAGATCCATGAGATCCATGTATGAGATCCATCAATTCTAAGTCTTCTCACCAAATTTTAATTAAATTGATGTAGTACTTTGGGAGATAATGACGTTTTAATGACGTCATGTCATGCCGTTTTTGGTGGGAAAACGATAAATGTTTGACAAATTGAAAAAAATAAAGTTGTAATGAAAATTGCAAGTAAAACACGTCAAAAGAAAGGAAATGACATTCTCTTAAAAATGGCTATTTCGGATTTGCAAAATTTTGGATTTTTGACCCCCAAATCAAATAAAACTGATTTTTTTCGGAAACGTTTCCACAAAATAATTTGCTTGCAAGATATTAAATAAAACGAAAAATATATTGGAGAACCAAGTATGGAAGATATAAAAACAAATTTCAAAGCAATATCTTTATTTTTGACTGAGTTTTCCCTAAGCATAAGTAACTCACTCAAAAATTGAAAACTCTGAAAATGACTGAGTCATTTTTTAAGTTATGTTTTTTGTTTTGCTTTTAGTGACCAGATACAGACAAATAAATGTCACCGCTGTATTTCGGAGACAAGGCTGGTCCAGAAACATGCCTTTTTTATTTAGATTAATCAATTTCAAATTTTGACCTTTTGTGACCTGACCTTCAACCTGAGGGCCATTATAAGGGGTCATATTGTGAACATGGCTGCTACTATCGAATTATACGTGTAAAATAACCCATACAACATGCGTCGCATGGCTTTTGTAGACCTCTTGACCTGACCTTGACCTTTGCCTATGCAGGAGATGCAGTATACCTTTGTGCGATAATAGCCGCAATCTAAGGTTTTGGATGGAAAGTATGGCCCAAAACACAAATACCTCTCTTTTTTAGAGAACTGTGTATATTTCTTACACAGTGCGGAATATTATGCAACACAATAAAACGATGCACACGACGTCGGCATTGTACATGCATTCAACACTATTAACCCGCGCACTGCAGGGGGTTGATTTCCGCCCCCCCCCCCTCAGGTTTTTCAAAGATAGCGAAAAAACGGCGGCGCGCAGCGCCGCCGGGTTTTCGGACACCTGTCAGGACATCAATTGCGCACACTTTGAAGAAAAAAATAGCCTCGGGTCATCTCAGGTCAGGTCACCAGACCAGGTCAAGTGACCCCACCTCCAAAAATGCTTACAGTTGTGCCAAAGCCAGAGTTTTTCACCGATCAGTTTGAAACTTACAGGATGTCATGAGAGCATAAGTACTTACAATTCGTATATCTCGGAATTTTGATATCGGTGACCTAAGGTCAGGTCAATTTCGTAACCTCCCCATAATAAGTCGATGGGGAAATATACAAATGCTAAGGATATGCATGATATTAGTCCAATTACTTCTGGATCATGTTATTATAGGATATTCTTGATGATCCAAGTGTAAGTTTTGTTCAGTGACCCCTATTGGGCCATTTGAGGTCATGCGAGGTCACCATCACTTTTTTTGTCAATAACTCCTGACATAATTCAGATAGAGAAGTGAAACAGACATCAATGTGTTTGTCTCGTCGAGACACGTCTTCCCATTCAGGTGAAATCACGTGTTTGCCATGCCCTACTTGGGTCACCACTTGACCGTGACCTGAGGGCAATTTTTTAAGTTAACTTAACAAGGTCACCATGTACATCATTCAAAGCGCCTTGACAAGATAAACACAATGGCGTAAACAGTTTTCCGTTATCTTTATTACATAAAAAGTTAATAGCGAAAAACGATTTAGCAAAAAAACGTCATTTTTTTCTTTTTTGACCTCTGGAGCCTCAAATATTGACCTGGGATCAAATTTGAGGACACCTTAGCGATTGCAAATTTCACTGGCTGGCGTTTGCTTTTTTCGGTTTGTTTCTAACTAGCATAGTTTCTGAGATATATGGGAATATCTGGAGCGATGTCCTAAAACAGGAAAAAAAAAACTGGAAAATTTGACCTTTGATGACCTCTGGTGACCTCAATTTTGACCTGACCTAAAACAATACTGAAATACTTTCGATAGAACATGCATCAAGCTATCAAATGCCGTTTTCGGCTTCTCGCTACGTAGCGTAGTTTTCGAGATCTCAGGGGGGGGGGGCGGAAATCAACCCCCCTGCAGTTCGTGTTCGGCGCAAAGGCCCTGCAGTGCGCGGGTTAACCCGCGAGTTACTGGGGGGGGGGCTATTTTTTGCCCCCCCCCCCCCCCTCCCGTTAGTTTGCAATAACTCCTAAACGAACACCGGTATCGTCACCAAACTTGCAGTACCTTCTCTCACATCAATTCTACACATGTTGGCAAAAGGAAAAATATGAGGTTATGATAAGTCAACCGGGAATGACGTCAGAGTGACGTCATGTTCTTCGGTTTTTGTTGCAAAATAATGGTTTGCGGAAAACGCTGTCAAAGGTACGATGTTTAGGATAAACTCAATTGTCTTACATCAAATTACTGACAATATACCGGGCTATCAAACTGCTATCTCGGATTTTTGAGGTTTTTTTTTAATTCAAAATTTTGAGAAATCCATTTTTTTTTACAAAATTTTAAAGAAAAATCAGAATTATCCAAAAACCGGAATATATGTGATCGAAACGTATGAGGTGAATATGTGTACCAAATTTAAAATCGATATCTTTAAAAATGACCGAGTTATAACCTTTAAATGACAAAAATCGACCACTTCTCACAGCATTACTATGCATAAAAAACGCATTTCCATTTTTGCTTTTTACTTCTATTCATATGGAACAAACAATGTTCTAAGCTCATTTTTCGCGTTCTAGACGAAAAACAAACCCATAAACATGTGTTACAATGCCTAATGACCGTAATCTGCAGTTTGACCTCGTGACCTCGGATGACCTTGACCTGACCCAAGGTCGTAAACAGCTTAGAAAGGTACTTAGAAGTGTTAGACACACGAATCATACCGATTTATCGACAGCTTATGCGTTTAATATCACAATTTTGCGCGACAATTCCATCCATCGAGACCTTTTGACACGGTCAAACATTTTATACTTGACCTGACCTGTGACGTCATCGGTGACCTCGAGGTCAACAATATTATGTTTCCCTCGATAAATTTCCCAGGGCTATCGAATGCCGTTTGAATTTTTACATTTGGTCCAGTAGTTCCGGAGATCAGAGGGGGGGAATAGCCCCCCCCCCCCCCAGTAAGTCGCGTTATGAAATATACCCCAGTAACTCGCGGGTTAAAGTACGAGCATCTCAGCAATAGATACCAATAAGGCGCCGTAGTTGGCGATTAACGAGTGAGCGCGACATAAATGTATGGCGAATTTCAACCCGATCGGGCAAGTAGTTCCTTAGATACAAAAAAGAGGTGCGCACGTGCGCACGTGCAGAGGCACCCCACCCATGACTTGTGGGTAGGCGGCGGCGGAGGGGTCCTTAACCACACACCAAATTTGAACACAATCGGCTCAACCATTACTGAGATATTTGAATAGGGGTGTGCACGTGCGCACGTGCAGAGGCACTCCACCCCTGACTTGTGGAAATACAAGACCTGAGAGGTCCCTAACCACACACCAAATTAGAACGCAATCGGTTCAGCCGTTCCTGAGATATCAAATAGGGGTGTGCACGTGCGCACGTGCAGAGGCACCCCCACCCCTGACTTGTGGAAAATTAGCGGCTGAGGGGTCCCTAACCACACACCAAATTTGCACACAATCGGCTCAGCCGTTGCATAGTTTTTGCGAGAATACACTTTTCAACACCCCTCACGCAGCACGCGCAGTGGTAGTCACCCACATGAGTCGATACTGGTCTCAAACAGGGTAGGTTGGATGGGGCTGCTCAGCAAAGAAGTCAGCTTGTCAATCGGACATGTGGTTGCAGAGATATGAGCTTCTCAAAAGCGTCGCCACGGGTCGGGCCGCTCATATTCAGATTTTTCCATATACCACGGAAAGACGAGCGAGCGCTCGCTCGTAATTAACCTACGATGTCTTATAATACACAGCACACAAGGCATCTCAGCTACAACATAAGGCACTCTCTGGTGGTGGTGACCCGTGATTAATTGCCATACCTGTATTTCATTACGCATAGATATTTCTCCTCGTCATTCACATTCCTTCATTTTGTATTGTCCTGCAAACACGTTGCAAAACACCCGTTCATCTCTCGAAAACGCGTTCAATACAATTGTATTGTATTTATTAAACTGTATCACCAACCAATGGGATGAACCCAATGCCAGGCGAAGTCAAATAGTTAAAAACGTAAACACATACACACAAATACAGCTACAAAAGTATAAATAAAAAGACGTCAATTCCCGTTACCACTCTCTCGAATTGTTTGCTAGACAGGCATCTCGCCTTCGAGCGCAAAGCAGACCTCACTTCATCACACACCGTCCCATCAGATTCTCACTCCTGTTCACTTGCACGTGTGCACCGTCTTGGTTCGCACGCACGTTTTGCAGCGCATCCTGCAGCACCAGACGAACCGGCAGCTGCAGCGCTCTGTGACGGTGACGTGTTTTGACCTTTTACCTGACCGTGACCCGACATGTGACCGTATTTTGAAAATTTCGCGTATGCTTTATATGCGTCTCATTGAGAGCTTTCGATGGCCGCCTTGGGCGTCTCGTTGCGGTTATTGGTTCGTTAGATAACGAGGGGGGGGGGAAGAATCTGCCCCCCGTCTTCGGCTGAATACCCCAGCGGGCGCGGATTAAGTTACACCCCTGGCCTGGACTAAGTAACCCCAATAATTGGTTTACCAGTGCAGTGCCCCTAGTGTTTTAAGTACCTACTTGTTTGAATATGTCACTAAATACCATTATTCATGTTAAGATCTGTCAATTTAAAAAAAATCCCTTTTGGCAACTAGGTACCAGGGAACAGCCACAGGAAGCACCATATGACTGTGGGAAGTACTCAACGTACAAGAACGCACAGTGCAAAAGTAGAACAGTGATAACTTGTAGCTTGAACACTTGAATGTAAGCCTAAACATGAACTATTAACTTATTAAGTGTAAAAGATAGAATATCCATAGCAACTAAATAAATTTATTGTATGCTATATACTGAAAATAACACTAATGGTGTAGTGATCTCAAGCATACTGTCAGTCGCCAGTGACATCATATAAATATAAAACAAATGTCATCAATTTTGTATGTACTCATATCTGATTAAGGTTTTACAAAATAATGAGAAAAATAAGGCTGTGTTCTTTTTCATGAGGATCCTCAAGAACTGTGTATGGAGCATCAGGCTATGAGCTGAGCTGCTAACATCACAATGACGTACAAATGTCACCGTATTGGGTTATGTATCGTACATCTTGTGATGCAGCACAGTTCAATGCAACGGTTATTGTCTGCCCCTGTAGCTCAGTTGGGAGAGCGCTGGACTTCTGACCTCACCCAGTAGTGGCAGCCAGGGTTTGAGTCGCTTTGGCACTTGCTATTTGCCCAACTGGGATGGCCTGTGGCAGCTGGCAGTGATCGCACTCAAGGTCAGGTGACGTCATAGGGCGGGGCGAACTGTGTCCAGGTATGTCAGGCACATAAAACTTTCACTTCTAAATTCTGCTGGATGCCAGGAATTGCTTGATCTGGTCAGAGCCTGTG
Organism: Chirona hameri; assembly: GCA_036785665.1. Lineage (NCBI taxonomy): Eukaryota > Metazoa > Arthropoda > Thecostraca > Balanomorpha > Balanidae > Chirona > Chirona hameri. The sequence goes on from JAXIVJ010003286.1 coordinate 61,611, forward strand.
TAACAAGCTATGGCCTAAACTAAGAAATTGATCCATTACAATACATTCAGACTAAATTGTTTTAAAAAAATGCCCCAGAGCATGACATCACACCTTCCCCAAAAGCTTCCAATTCCCCTGTCGCTGACTGGTCAACAGGCTGTCCTCACAAGTCACAATGCTCATGTCGCAAAGAAAAGAACACAGCCTAAGTGAATAAATGCTGCAGTGGACCAAGATCAAAGGACCACAGTAGATGGGTAGATACAAATACTTCACCTTGGACATACAGAAAACCTACATATTTGTATTAATTACAACATTCTACGAACGTATTATGACTGATACAACCGTGTATTGCAGGAATAACTGTCATGCATCGCCGTCACTTCTTGCAGGAATTTGAGCACTTCGTATAAGTTACCATAACACCTAACTGCGAAAAACATCAGCATAACATTATTTGTAATGGATTCTCAACTGTTGGTAGTTGGTACTTACGCCGGGCAAATCAATAATACTGCGAGGAAAATACGACGAAAATACTGGAAATACTGCGACGTCCCCTAGCATTTACGATGTTTGCAAACGTTACTATAACGACACTAAACGATAAACATGATCAGCAATCACTTGGTACATACACAGCATCTTGAAAATCCATCTCACCTCAAAACATAAAAAAACGACTTTTTTAAAACGTATTTCTGAGAGCGTCCGGCCGTAACGTGTCCACGTTGTGTCTAAACCGGTATTCAAAGTACCGTATCTAATCCGATCAAGGATGGATGAAATACATGTATCATCCTTCCATTGAACTGGTTTGTCTTCCTTTTCAACTACTGATTGGTGGTATTTGTTAATGACGTCATCGGTTTATTGACAAATGACGTCATTTATTTTTAATTTCGGGACCATGGTTAATGGTACTCAAATAACACACAAATAAACCTAACCTAACCTTACCTAACCTATCCTTCATTTAGCTGCAGTTTATAATACTTTATTCACTGCGCTCGATTAGTGTTCGTCACTGGTCATTTCAAGGTCATCTGAGGCAGTCAGCTGGCGGCAGTCGGATAAACCACGGCGGAGGGATAAACAACCGCAGCGGCGAAAGTGGCGACGGCGGATGCCGTGGGATTGTCAATTTTTTCAATTATTTATAGTTGTAGTCTTCTGAGCATGATGATAACCTCCAGAATTACTAAGTGCGACTTTCTCTATCGAATGATGTGTATATTATAGGGAAAGGTAAATATTCATCCGGGGACACGCCATCAGCTCAGCTCGCCCATGTCAATGTAGGTCTCTTACTTATAATGTGTAGCATTTTCTAGGCAGCGGTCTCTGACTGTCTGTACTCTCTGTCTACTGCAGAGTCGAAGACACTTTTGCTAGCTGTCCACACACAGACAGTAAGCTGCCTCTGATAGGCTGTGCTCTGTGCACCGCAGACCTAGAGCTGCTTCTGACAGGCTGTGCAGTCGTATTCCGCTTTTGCACACCTTTTTATAGGAAAATTGAATATTTTATACTAATTCTACACATCTCATTTCATTAGAACTGCACTCAAACAGGGACATTCTCAGTACTTGCCTAGCAATAATCATTTGTATCACCTGTCAATCGCCTCAGCTGACCACAACGACTCCGCCATTACAACTGAAATGTAAACACTGTGGGGCTGTGTTTTTTTTGTGTGTGAAATGTATCAGATGTGTATCCAGCAAGGTTACATTGTAGTGGCGGACGCTGCACAGCCGACCTTCATTCTCAAATACAAGTCATGCGCCTCACCAGGAACGGAGGTTTAGTGAGAGCATGATAGGGTTTAGTGGTTGACTTGGTAAGTACTGAGAATGTCCCTGTTTTGAGTGTAGTTCTAATGAAATGAGATGTGTAGAATTAGTATCAAATGGTTAATTTACCTATAAAAAGGTGTGCAAAAGTGGGATATCGCCGGCTGTGCTCTCTGTCCTCGACAGACCTGATGTTAGCTGTCTCTGACAAACTATGCTCTCTGTCCTCCACAGATCCGGAGTTAGCTGTCTCTGACAGGCTGTGCTCTCTGTTCTCCACAGATCCGGAGTTAGCTGTCTCTAACAGGCTGTGCTCTCTGTTCTCCACATATCTGGAGTTAGCTGTCTCTGACAGGCTGTTCTCTGTCCTCCACAGATCTGGAGTTAGCTGTCTCTGACAAACTGTTCTCTGTCCTCCACAGATCCGGAGTTAGCTGTCTCTGACAGGCTGTGCTCTCTGTTCTCCACAGATCCAGAGTTAGCTGTCTCTGACAGGCTGTTCTCTGTCCTCCACAGACCCAGAGTTAGCTGTCTCTGACAGGCTGGGCTCTCTGTTCTCCACAGATCCGGAGTTAGCTGTCTCTGACAGGCTGTTCTCTGTCCTCCACAGATCCGGAGTTAGCTGTCTCTGACAGGCTGTGCTCTCTGTCCTCCACATACCTGGAGTTAGCTGTCTCTGGCAGGCTGTGCTCTCTGTCCTCCACAGATCCGGAGTTAGCTGTCTCTGACAGGCTGTGCTCTCTGTCCTCCACAGATCTGGAGTTAGCTGTCTGACAAACTATGCTCTCTGTCCTCCACAGACCCAGAGTTAGCTGTCTCTGACAGGCTGTGCAGGTCTGTGGAGGACAGAGAGTCATCATCCACAGACCCAGAGTTAGCTGTCTCTAACAGGATGTGCTCTCTGTCCTCCACAGATCCGGAGTTAGCTGTCTGACAAACTATGCTCTCTGTCCTCCACAGACCCAGAGTTAGCTGTCTCTGACAGGCTGTGCTCTCTGTCCTCCACATATCCGGAGTTAGCTGTCTCTGATGGGCTGTGCTCTCTGTCCTCCACATATCCGGAGTTAGCTGTCTCTGACAGGCTGTTCTCTCTGTCCTCCACAGACCTGGAGTTAGCTGTCTCTGACAGGCTCTTCTCTGTCCTCCACAGACCTGGAGTTAGCTGTCAGGCTGTTCTCTGTCCTCCACAGATCCGGAGTTAGCTGTCTGACAGGCTGTGCTCTCTGTCCTCCACAGATCCGGAGTTAGCTGTCTCTGACAAACTATGCTCTCTGTCCTCCACAGATCCGGAGTTAGCTGTCTCTGACAGGCTGTGCTCTCTGTCCTCCACAGATCCGGAGTTAGCTGTCTCTGACAGGATGTTCTCTGTCCTCCACAGATCCGGAGTTAGCTGTCTGACAAACTATGCTCTCTGTCCTCCACAGATCCGGAGTTAGCTGTCTCTAACAGGCTGTGCTCTCTGTCCTCCACATATCCGGAGTTAGCTGTCTCTAACAGACTGTGCTCTCTGTCCTCCACAGATCCGGAGTTAGCTGTCTGACAGGCTGTTCTCTCTGTCCTCCACAGACCTGGAGTTAGCTGTCTCTGACAGGCTCTTCTCTGTCCTCCACAGATCCGGAGTTAGCTGTCTCTGACAGGCTGTGCTCTCTGTTCTCCACAGATCCGGAGTTAGCTGTCTCTAACAGGCTGTGCTCTCTGTCCTCCACAGATCCGGAGTTAGCTGTCTCTAACAGGCTGTGCTCTCTGTCCTCCACAGATCCGGAATTAGCTGTCTCTAACAGGCTGTGCTCTCTGTCCTCCACAGATCCGGAGTTAGCTGTCTCTGACAGGCTGTTCTCTCTGTCCTCCACAGACCCGGAGTTAGCTGTCTGTCCTCCACAGATCCGGAGTTAGCTGTCTCTGACAAACTATGCTCTCTGTCCTCCACAGACCTGGAGTTAGCTGTCTCTGACAAACTATGCTCTCTGTCCTCCACAGACCTGGAGTTAGCTGTCTCTGACAGGCTGTGCTCTCTGTTCTCCACAGATCCGGAGTTAGCTGTCTCGAACAGGCTGTGCTCTCTGTTCTCCACAGATCCAGAGTTAGCTGTCTCTGACAGGCTGTGCTCTCTGTCCTCCACAGATCCGGAGTTAGCTGTCTCGAACAGGCTGTGCTCTCTGTTCTCCACAGATCCGGAGTTAGCTGTCTCGAACAGGCTGTGCTCTCTGTTCTCCACAGATCCGGAGTTAGCTGTCTCTGACAGGCTGTGCTCTCTGTCCTCCACAGACCTGGAGTTAGCTGTCTCTGACAGGCTCTTCTCTGTCCTCCACAGATCCGGAGTTAGCTGTCTCTAACAGGCTGTGCTCTCTGTCCTCCACAGATCCGGAGTTAGCTGTCTCGAACAGGCTGTGCTCTCTGTTCTCCACAGATCCGGAGTTAGCTGTCTCTGACAGGCTGTGCTCTCTGTCCTCCACAGATCCGGAGTTAGCTAGGCTGTGCTCTCTGTCCACCACAGAGCCGGGGTGGCAGCGATGGCCTCCTCGCGGAAGCCGGTCCGTCCGTCCGACACGGTCTGGGCTGAGTCGGCCGACTGCCTCACCCTCGACTTCGGCCCGTTCGAGACCGTCCACTGCTGGCGCAAGATGCCCGAGCTGTACAAGTTCGTCGGTGACAGGTGGGTGTCCACGTGTGGCAATGTGGTAGGTATCGTGTACCTTTGACATGTGTTTCTGGGACCCATGGCTATTTATTTGTGGACAGGTAGAGCAACTGAAGGCCTGTTCCTGAACTTTGTCTCTCCTGAGTCGCTACAGTGCCGTGTTTACTATTGTGGAGATCCCTCGTGCGCTATATCGTGGAGATCCCTCGTGCACTATAGCCTGAACGCTACCTGCCCAACTACCCCAGGCGGAGCAAGCACACTGTGGTGGCCTACAAGGACGGAATTTACGTGTTTGGCGGTGACAACGGACGCACCATGCTCAACGACCTTTTGCGCTTCGACGTGAAGGAGAAGTCTTGGGCCAAGTGCGCGTTCAACGGCAACCCGCCCGCCCGCCGCTATCACCACTCGGCCGTGGTAGGTTAGCCAGATGCTGCATATCCTTTCCCTGGTCTTGTGACGGCGTTGTTTAGTCGTGATGTTTTTAGGAGGAAAATGCTATAAACGTCTTAACGATGTACCAATGTATACTTGGTAACACAGTTGTCATTCGCAACATCTCGAGAATGTGGGATAGTCCTTTTAATGTCTTGTGAAAACAAATTTGGGTGAGTTATCACCCATAAGTAGGCTATATAGGACCACAATTATTTCTTGTGCTTTTTAATTCAAGTGAACATACCTGGCAGCGTTGCTGGGGTGCGATACCTGGCAGCGTTGCTAATCGTGTTAAACGATGTGTTTTGGTTTTTAGCTGTATGGCTCGTCGATGATCATTTTCGGCGGCTACACCGGTGACATCCATTCAAACTCGAATCTCAGAAATCGAAACGATCTCTATGAATACAAGTTCAACACAGAGCAGTGGGTCGAATGGAAGTTCTCTGGCAGGTATGTTCAACACAGAGCAGTGGGTCGAATGAAAGTTCTCTGGCAGGTATGGGGGGGGGGGATTGTTAATCACTAACAAGCAAAGGCTGGATATATGTGTTTCATTAAACTTAATTGATATTTTTAGGTAATTGTAAGTAACGCATAGGTAAACGTTTATTTCATTATGATTACTGGTTGGTGTAAGTAACCATCCAATGCAACTATCCTCGTTCAGAAAATTGAAATAATGACACCAGCAATGTATTTGACTGAAGTATATCTCCTGAGTACATTGGCGGTGTTCTGTTGTTGCAGTATTCTGCTGATGCATGGTTTTGTAAACTGTACACCATCGTTGCATCCGGTATGTCTCCAGTATGAATGTCAACTCCCTGTTTACCCCATGCACCTATTGTGTTATGTCTCGTGACGCTGGGCTAAGAATAGCCGCATTGTGTGTGGATGGCCTAAGTCGTGAAATAGCACCAATAACCAGAGCAGTTGAGACGCCCAAAAAGTCCAAATCATCATCCAAGTCGTGAAATAAATGAATAAATTGGAGCCTTTCCTGGACTCTGAGTCCGGTTAACGGGGTATGGTCTGCCGCTCGGCTGACGGTGGTCCGTGTCCGGCAGGGCGCCGCTCGGCTGACGGTGGTCCGTGTCCGGTAGGGCGCCGCTCGGCTGACGGTGACCCGTGTCCGGCAGGGCGCCGCTCGGCTGACAGTGGTCCTTGTCCGGCAGGGCGCCGCTCGACTGACAGTGGTCCGTGTCCGGCAGGGCGCCGCTCGGCTGACAGTGGTCCGTGTCCGGCAGGGCGCCGCTCGGCTGACAGTGGTCCGTGTCCGGCAGGGCGCCGCTCGGCTGACAGTGGTCCGTGTCCGGCAGGGCGCCGCTCGGCTGACAGTGATCCGTGTCCGGCAGGGCGCCGCTCGGCTGACAGTGGTCCGTGTCCGGCAGGGCGCCGCTCGGCTGACAGTGGTCCGTGTCCGGCAGGGCGCCGCTCGGCTGGCAGTGGTCCATGTCCGGCAAGGCGCCGCTCGACTGACCGTGGTCCGTGTCCGGCAGGGCGCCGCTCGGCTGACAGTGATCCGTGTCCGGCAGGGCGCCGGTGGCTCGCTCGGCCCACGGTGCGGCCGTGTACGACAACAAACTGTGGATCTTCGCCGGTTACGACGGCAACGCCCGACTGGACGACATGTGGACCATGTCACTGACGGTGAGACGCCGGGGAGAAGGATTACTCAGGAGTGGCCAGAGACGAGGACAGGACAGGGGTGGCCAGAGACGAGGACAGGACAGGGGTGGCCAGCGACGAGGACAGAACAGGGGTGGCCGGAGACGAGGACAGGACAGGGGTGGCCAGAGACGAGGACAGGACAGGGGTGGCCAGAGACGAGGACAGGATAGGGGTGGCCAGAGACGAGGACAGGGGTGGCCAGAGACGAGGACATGGGTGACCAGAGACGAGGACAGGACATGTGTGGCCAGATACGAGGACATGACAGGGGTGGCCAGAGATGAGGACAAGACAGGGGTGGCCAGAGACGAGGACAGGACAGGGGTGGCCAGAAACGAGGACAAGACAGGGGTGGGGTGGCCAGAGACGAGGACAGGACATGGGTGGCCAGAGACGAGGACAGGGCAGGGGTGGTCAGAGACGAGGACAGGACAGGGGTGGGGTGGCCAGAGACGAGGACAGGACAGGGATGGCCAGAGACGAGGACAGGACAGGGGTGGCCAGATACGAGGACAGGACAGGGGTGGCCAGAGACGAGGACAGGGGTGGGGTGGCCAGAGACGAGGACAGGACAGGGGTGGCCAGAGACGAGGACAGGACGGGTGGCCAGAGACGAGGACAGAACAGGGTGGCCAGAGACGAGGACAGGACAGGGGTGGCCAGAGACAAGGACAGAACAGGGGTGGCCAGAGACGAGGACAGGACAGGGGTGGCCAGAGACGAGGACAGGACAGGGGTGGGGTGGCCAGAGACGAAGACAGGACTGGGGTGGCCAGAGACGAGGACAAGACAGGGGTGGCCAGAGACGAGGACAGGACAGGGGTGGCCAGAGACGAGGACAGGACAGGTGTGGCCAGAGACGAGGACAGGACAGGGGTGGCCAGAGACAAGGACAGGACGGGTGGCCAGAGACGAGGACAGAACAGGGTGGCCAGAGACGAGGACAGGACAGGGGTGGCCAGAGACGAGGACAGAACAGGGGTGGCCAGAGACGAGGACAGGACAGGTGTGGCCAGAGACGAGGACAGGGGTGGCCAGAGACGAGGACAGGACAGGGGTGGCCAGAGACGAGGACAGGACAGGGGTGGCCAGAGACGAGGACAGGACAAGGGTGGGGTGGCCAGAGACGAGGACAGGACAGGGGTGGCCAGAGACGAGGACAGGACAGGGGTGGCCAGAGACGAGGACAGGACAGGGGTGGCCATAGACGAGGACAGGACAGGGGTGGCCAGAGACGAGGACAGGACAGGGGTGGCCAGAGACGAGGACAGGAGAGGGGTGGCCAGATACGAGGACAAGGCAGTGTCAGAGACGAGGACAGGACAGGGGTGGCCAGAGACGAGGACAGGGCAGTGTCAGATACGAGGACAGGATAGGGGTGGCCAGAGACGAGAACAGGACAGGGGTGGCCAGAGACGAGGACAGGACAGGGGTGGCCAGAGACGAGGATAGGACAGGGGTGGCCAGAGACGAGGGCATGGCAGGGGCGGCCAGAGACGAGGACAGGCCAGGGGTGACCAGAGACGAGGACAGGACAAGGGTGGGGTGGCCAGAGACGAGGACAGGACAAGGGTGGGGTGGCCAGATACGAGGACAAGGGGGGGTGGCCAGAGACGAGGACAGGACAGGGATGGCAAGAGACGAGGACAGGACAGGGATGGCCAGAGACGAGGACAGGACAGGGTTGGCCAGAGACGAGGACAGGACAGGGTGGCCAGAGACGAGGACAGGACAGGGGTGACCAGAGACGAGGACAGGACAGGGGTGGTCAGAGACGAGGACAGGGCAGGGGTGGCCAGAGACGAGGACAGGACAGGGGTGGCAAGAGCCGAGGACAGGGCCAGGCGATACTGACGATGACTGGGTGATCTCCCGGTGTCCGGCAGAGTAATATTGACATGACCGTGATCGTCACGGGTCTATGAGCGCCGTATAACCACGGCGGTTGCGTCGCTATTAGGCCCCAAATGGTCGCCGTCGTGCTCACCCCGATCTGTCCGGGTCCGCTGCAGGGCGACACCCACGTCTGGGAGGAGGTGAAGCAGCAGGGCGACTGCCCGCCGACCTGCTGTAACTTCCCGATGGCCGTGGCGCGGGACTCCATGTTCGTGTTCAGCGGGCACTCCGGCGCCCGCATCACCAACTCGCTGTTCCAGTTCAACCTCATCGACCAGCTGTAGGTAGTCGGGAGGCAGGCTGCGGCCGCTGGCAGCACGCATTGGTCACCTGGGTCGGGGCTCGACGGCTGCTCGTCGGTCGCAATGATGTGTGCTCGCTGATGAGGTGAAGGCGGCTCGCTTTGGTAGGTGAATTATTGATGTTGCAAGTATAATATGACTTTCTTCTTTTGCTGTCAACCTCCTATGTTTCAACTCGACTTGAGAAAATCGTACTTAAAACAACTTTACACCTGAAAATGTTATTGGTGTAATGATGTTTCAAGTTAGGTTATCTAAACAACTAAATAAGTAGCGCGTGCGCGCGTGCGTGCGCGCGTGCGTGCGTGCGTACGTGCGTGCGTGCGTGCGTCGTGCGTGCGTGCGTGCGTGCGTGCGTGCGTGCGTGCGTGCGTGCGTGCGTGCGTGCGTGCGTGCGTGCGTGCGTGCGTGCGTGCGTGCGTGCGTGCGTGCGTGCGTGCGTGTGTGTGTGTGTGTGTGTGTGTGTGTGTGTGTGTGTGTGTGTGTGTGTGTGTGTGTGTGTGTGTCTGTGTCTGTGTCTGTGTCTGTGTCATTTATTTTGTTTTGCCACACGCACAGACGGCAGTACCGATGACGGTGAAATTTGCGCACACAGTTTAAAGCCTTGTGACGATACACGGCTGACGGCTCAAATTCAAGTCGCTCCGATGCCTGTGTCGGTCACAGCACGCGGCAGAAGAGCGTCACAGTTGTGTTCCCATTGGTTTAACATGTAGAAAAACCCGAGCGAAATGTGTGTAAAATGCGAAAAGGCGCGAAACATGGATGCAATTCCAGACCGATATCTCGGCAACTTCGAGTCCGATCGGCACGGGATAAACACAGGCGTGTAGAGAAATGAACGGACTGGCGTATGCAATGTGGGTCGGTGAGCAGCGCGTGGCACGTGCAAAGTAGATGGCGAAACCATTTAAATTGCATGGCTTTAAAAGTTTTTTATACGATTTACGTTAGTACTCGGAACCTATCGCATGCAAGGCGATGAAAGAAATGCAATTGTGTAGACAAATGTACCGGCTTTATAATGCATGTAAAATTGAAGCTTACCGATCAATATTTATGCATTTAAATCTACTTGGGATCAGTATTGGATTTTCCGCTTCATGGTCTGGTCCCGGAGAGTAAAATTTTCTGGTTAGAAAAAAGAACATTTTCATTTTTTGAAGAAAAAGATTGACCTGGAAAGTGAAAATCCTGATTTGTGATAGATACTAAATCCTTATTAGGAAAATTAAATTTTATTTTAAGTGTAATGTCGTAAGAGCAGGTGAAAATAGAACAAATTTCGGAAACAAAGATGAAGAGACCAAAATTATTTGGACCCAAAAAGGCCAGAAAATAGCCAAAATTCCAAGGCTGCTTGGGATATAAATATCGGCATTTTTTTATTAAAAAAAATCTGATCACACCGCCATGCCGTTAAAACCTGAGGGTGCTGAACGATAAGAATTATACAGCTGTGAAGTGCAATCATTTATGATCAATATCCACCCAAAATATATGCGTATTTACAAACATGAAAGTTATAAACATAGTTTTAATAAAACGCTGTAATATAAATTTTGGTCGGCGTAATTCGCGTCGGTAAAGCCACCGAAAATTGGTTCAAGTAATTATTATCGAAGAACATGCTGTGCTTGAAACGCAATCCCGTTTGTCGGATCACAGGTTGATAAATGCAACTAGTTTCGAACAATTTAGTGTAATCCCAAATAAGTTACTTAACTTTTAACTTTTTTTCATGACATTTTCCTCTAAAGAATATTTGTGAGGTGGTGCGTGTATCGGATCTATACAAAGTCAATCTTAACTCAACAATCGCGTATACGATACGGGAGACTGGAATGGAATGGAATAGGGACAGCACTGGAACGGGACGAAAGGATGACGGGAACGGGATGGGAACGAGACGGAAATGTGACGGAAATGTGACGGAAATGTGACGGAAATGTGACGGAAATGTGACGGAAATGTGACGGAAATGTGACGGAAATGTGACGGAAATGTGACGGGAACGGGACGGGAGCGTGATGGACATGGAACGGGACGGAAGAAAGGGTGCTGAACCGGGAATGGGACTGGAAAGGGACGAGAATGGGAACGGGACAGGGACGGGACGGGACAGGGACGGGACGGGACGGGACGGGACGGGACGGGACGGGACGGGACGGGACGGGACGGGACGGGACGGGACGGGACGGGACGGGACGGGATCGGGATCGGGATCGGGAACGGGAACAGAGGACGGGCATGGCCAGCAAAGCTGATCACTTTCAAACTCGGAAGTTTCGCGTTGCGGTAGGGTCATTCCACGTCTAGTCGCACAAGAAATTCCCCGACCCCTTTCGAGTTCAATAAAATTTGGGGCACGTGTAGTACCCAATGAACGATCATCATTCACAAACTTTTAGCTTCATTCGACCTCTGAGGTCAGAGTTCGGGTCATCTTAGGTCGCACGTTTTTGCCGACATTTTATCATTTAAAAGTGCATCTATTGGCAAACAATTGCTCTAGGAAGGTGCAGTTGCCACAAGAGCACAGATATATGATCGGCCTATGTATTGCACCCGATGAACTTCCGTGACCTAAATTTGACATTTTACCTGACGAGGTCAAAGTCAGCAATTCAAGTTTGTCTTATGTTTACCTGCCCCAAAATGCACCACAATTTAACACGAGAATGGTTACATCCTCATCCCAAAGCATGTCCAAAAGAATGTCGGACACTTAAAAGCTTTTTTAAGATATGGGTATTTAGTATAACTATGTCGCGCCGGTTGAACGTGCCCTGTGGCTATCTTCTATGACTTGATTCTCTATCAACAAGCATTAACATTACATGTTCCCCCATTACACTTGGTAACAAAATAGGTGCACACGTCACCAGTGGTGCCCACAACGTAACTGCACAGTTTCAAGACGACATGCCCCGACTTGACATCATCTGACGCAGGGTAATAGAACAACGGGTATAACAGTAAGGAATGTAACGCCCAGATGAATTAAACAAAATATAATTTGTATCGTAATTGTTTTGTATATTATAAATTAAAGGTATTGTTTGTTATCAATAACTTGTATTTCCATAGATTATATCTTTATTTATTGAATTAAACTCCAGCAAATATACGAAGTAGTAGTCGAAGTAGTGTATATTCAGTACATCTAGTAGCATTTGGAAGCGGTCATATTAAATTATACTACGAAGTAGCTGTAGTCGAAGTAGTGTATATGTCATTACCTTTAGTAACATTTGGAAGCGGTCAGCGGTCGTTCCGACATTTTTTAACCCCCAAGCCCATTTAACCCCTTTACGCCCGGAATATCGAAAAATGGTAGATAGAAACGTTGTAGCTAACGTTGTAGCTATCTGTTCCAGAAGTCGGATTTAAAATATGTACCATAGGTTACGACCCAGCCTCGTCTGAAAATCCTCGATTAAACATGGGGAACCCTATGTTTTTAACGCCCAAACCCCCAAGTGCTGCCAACCGTTACTGGTGGGGGGCTGATCTGACGCGCCGCGGGCGGCGCGACGCTGCGCCAGCGCGACATAGTTATACTAAAATGCCCATATCTTAAAAAGTTTTAAGTGACCGCCATTCTTTTGCACATGCTTTGAGACGATGATGTAACCACTCTCGTGTTAAATTTGGTGTATTTCTGGGCAGACCAGCACAGTAATAACTCGAAATTTTGACTGATCTAGTCAGGTCAAAGGTCATATGAAGGTCATGTGAAATCATGGAGGTACATAGCGATGGACATTCATTTTCCTATCCAATGGCGGCAACTGCAACTTCCTAGAACAATTTTTCGCCAATATATGCACTTTTGAATGATACAATATCGGCAAAAACGTGCGACCTAAGATGACCTCAGAGGTCGAATGGAGCTAAAAGTTTGTACATGATGATCGTTCATTGGGTACTACACGTGTCCCAAATTTCATCGAAATCTAAAGGGGTCGGGTTCAAAACTGCCCATTCTTGTGCGATCTGACGTGGAATGACCCGGTAGCAAGCGGGCTGTACTTGTCCTCACCCATTGTTAATGGCTCGACTATCTTCAGTTTTGCCGCTGTGACCTCGTGACCTGCTTCCTCCCCGGTGCCGCAGCTGGAGCCGGATCTCGACGGACCACATCCTGCGCGGCGCCCCTCCGGCGCCCACCCGCCGCTACGGTCACACCATGGTGGCCTACGACCGGCACCTGTACGTGGTTGGAGGCGCCGCCGACTCCACGCTGCCTAACGACCTGCACTGGTACGCGGAGGAGGCGGCTCGCAGCAACATCATTGCCATTTGTGTGGGTGTGGCTGGCGAGGTCAAAGGCTCTGCGTCGGCCTGATATGTTTCTAGCCGCATGTTGGATGTGTCTTGTTGCTGTTTGAAGAACAGCTGATTTGCGGCCGAAACATCATGTCAAGCGGACATTGACTGTGTTTTGATGGTGTGCCCTGGTCCTGTCTGGTCCTGTCTGGTCCTGTCTGGTACTGTCTGGTCCTGTCTGATCCTGTCTGGTCCTGTCTGGTCCTGTCTGGTCCTGTCTGGTCCTGTCTGGTCCTGTCTGGTACTGTCTGGTCCTGTCTGATCCTGTCTGGTCCTGTCTGGTCCTGTCTGGTCCTGTCTGGTCCTGTCTGGTCCTGTCTGGTCCTGTCTGGTCCTGTCTGGTCCTATCTGGTCCTATCTGGTCCTATCTGGTCCTGTCTGGTCCTGTCTGGTCCTGTCTGGTCCTGTCTGGTCCTGTCTGGTCCTGTCTGTGTCATCAAATCAGTGCACAATATTAGTACAAACATATGCCTGATTTCCTTTGCTGTATGTATTGCTGATATGAGCCTCCTTCCGGCCGATCCTGTCGCGGAACAGCGTCGTCCTGCTTCTGGCTACCGGTACAAACACTGAAGGGCAGTTATAACGCATGCTATAATATGCTGTAAGGCAATTAACATACCGTCGCGAACGATATCATATGGACGATGGACCATCATGTGTAGGTCTGTCTGGCTAACTGTCGTCTGTGGCCGCGTGTTGTTTCAGTTTTGACCTGGACACGCAGACGTGGTCGACGATCGTGCCGTCGGCCGACTCTCAGCTGCCCTCCGGCCGGCTGTTCCACGCGGCCGCCGTCGTGCATGACGCCTTGTACATCTTCGGTGGCACCGTGGACAACAACGTGCGCAGCGGCGAGATGTACCGCTTCCAGGTGAGAAGCGGGGGCCGCCTCCAGCGCTGGGGAAGATGTACCCCTCCAGGTGAGAGACGGGGGCCGGCGCTGGGAAGCTTAAAATATTTGTTTTGGGAAATATATTTTATCATAAAATGTACTGTTGCCGTAGTGTATAACTCCCCTTCGTTGTTCGAAGGCTTCTAGGGGGGGGGGGGGGTCAAAGATGTCACAAGCTATAGCGCGATAACCAAAGTGAGAAATATGATTATTGCAACAAGATATAAGACGACACTTACATTTCAATTGTCATTCAACGTGGTATCTCGTTTAAGCCAATCTCTGACATTAGACAGTCCGATTTCAATTTTCGCCGTGGCAATATACCGCACGTACGATTTCGTCTGACTTTCGCGGTCTGCCCGTCCTGTCGTCAGTTCTCGGCGTACCCCAAGTGCACACTGCATGACGACTTCGGTAAGCTGCTCGAGTGCCGGCAGCTGTGCGATGTCGAGTTCGTGGTCGGGCCGCAGGAGGTGCGGGTGCCGGCTCACGTGGCGATGGTGGCCGCCCGGGCTCACCACCTGCGCGCCAAGGTGCGGCAGGCGGCCGAGGCGCGTGCCAGGCATCTGGAACAGGTGGGTAGTGGGCTCACCACCTGCGCGCCAAGGTGCGGCAGGCGGCCGAGGCGCGCGCCAGGCATCTGGAACAGGTGGGTAGTGGGTACAGAACAGGTGGGTAGTGGGCTCACCACCTGCGCGCCAAGGTGCGGCAGGCGGCCGAGGCGCGTGCCAGGCATCTGGAACAGGTGGGTAGTGGGTACAGAACAGGTGGGTAGTGGGCTCACCACCTGCGCGCCAAGGTGCGGCAGGCGGACGAGGCGCGTGTCAGGCATCTGGAACAGGTGGGTAGTGGGTACAGAACAGGTGGGTAGTGGGCTCACCACCTGCGCGCCAAGGTGCGGCAGGCGGCCGAGGCGCGTGCCAGGCATCTGGAACAGGTGGGTAGTGGGCTCACCACCTGCGCGCGAAGGTGCGGCAAGCGGCCGAGGCGCGTGCCAGGCATCTGGAACAGGTGGGTAGTGGGCTCACCACCTGCGCGCCAAGGTGCGGCAGGCGGCCGAGGCGCGTGCCAGGCATCTGGAACAGGTGGGTAGTGGGCTCACCACCTGCGCGCCAAGGTGCGGCAGGCGGCCGAGTCGCGTGTCAGGCATCTGGAACAGGTGGGTAGTGGGTACAGAACAGGTGGGTAGTGGGCTCACCACCTGCGCGCCAAGGTGCGGCAGGCGGCCGAGGCGCGTGCCAAGCATCTGGAACAGGTGGGTAGTGGGTACAGAACAGGTGGGTGGTGGAGAGGGGAGGGGGGGGGGGGCTGGAGTGGTGACTGGCGACAGAACAGGTGGGTGGAGGGTACACCGGCGGCGGCGGGGGAGAGGGCAGGGGGGGGGGGCTGGAGTGGTGACTGGCGACAGAACAGGTGGGTGGAGGGTACACCGGCGGCGGCGGGGGGGGGGGGGGGGGGCTGGAGTGGTGACTGGCGACAGAACAGGTGGGTGGAGGGCGGGGGGGGGGGGGGGCTGGAGTGGTGACTGGCGACAGAACAGGTGGGTGGAGGGTACACCGGCGGCGGCGGGGAAGAGGGCGGGGGGGGGGGGGCTGGAGTGGTGACTGGCGACAGAACAGGTGGGTGGAGGGTACACCGGCGGCGGCGGCGGGGGAGAGGGCGGGGGGGGGGCTGGAGTGGTGACTGGCGACAGAACAGGTGGGTGGAGGGTACACCGGCGGCGGCGGCGGAGAGGGCGGGGGGGGGGGGGCTGGAGTGGTGACTGGCGACAGAACAGGTGGGTGGTGGGTACACCTGCGGCGGCGGGGGAGAGGGCTGGGGGGGGGGGGGGGGGGGCTGGAGTGGCGACTGGCGACAGAACAGGTGGGTGGTGGGTACATCTGCGGCGGCGGCGGGGGGGGGGGGGGCTGGAGTGGTGACTGGCGACAGAACAGGTGGGTGGTGGGTACACCTGCGGCGGCGGTGGAGAGGGGGGGGGGGGGTCTGGAGTGGCGACTGGCGACAGAACAGGTAGGTGGTGGGTACACCTGCGGCGGCGGTGGAGAGGGGGGGGGGGCTGGAGTGGCGACTGGCGACAGAACAGGTGGGTGGTGGGTACACCTGCGACGGCGGTGGAGAGGGGGGGGGGGGGGTCTGGAGTGGCGACTGGCGACAGAACAGGTAGGTGGTGGGTACACCTGCGGCGGCGGTGGAGAGGGGGGGGGGTCTGGAGTGGCGACTGGCGACAGAACAGGTGGGTGGTGGGTACACCTGCGGCGGCGGGGGAGAGGGCGGGGGGGGGGGGGGGGGCTGGAGTGGCGACAGAGGAAGGCGTGTAGGGAGTATGATGACAGATAAGTGTCTGCAGAGAGTGGGTCCAGGGACAGTGGTAGGGTTAGTGCATTTGCCGGGAGTTGTATATAGGTAGTGCGGGGTATCTTTGCAGCAGGAGAGGAGACGCACAACACAAAATTAAGACTCGACAACATCAATACGCAGGAGAGGATGTTGCAGTGCAGTGACCGGCGACCCATAGATGTCGCCGGTCACTGCACTGGCCGATCAACTGCTGACTGGCTGTGATGTGCTGCTGACTGGCTGTGATGTGCTGCTGCTGACTGGCTGTGATGTGCTGCTAACTGGCCATGATGTGCTGCTGACTGGCTGTGATGTGATGCTGACTGGCTGTGGTGTGCTGCTGACTGGCTGTGATGTGATGCTGACTGGCTGTGATGTGCTGCTGCTGACTGGCTGTGATGTGCTGCTGACTGGCTGTGATGTGCTGCTGACTGGCTGTGATGTGCTGCTGCTGACTGGCTGTGATGTGCTGCTAACTGGCCATGATGTGCTGCTGACTGGCTGTGATGTGATGCTGACTGGCTGTGGTGTGCTGCTGACTGGCTGTGATGTGATGCTGACTGGCTGTGATGTGCTGCTGCTGACTGGCTGTGATGTGCTGCTGACTGGCTGTGATGTGCTGCTGACTGGCTGTGATGTGCTGCTGCTGACTGGCTGTGATGTGCTGCTAACTGGCCATGATGTGCTGCTGACTGGCTGTGATGTGATGCTGACTGGCTGTGGTGTGCTGCTGACTGGCTGTGATGTGATGCTGACTGGCTGTGATGTGCTGCTGCTGACTGGCTGTGATGTGCTGCTGACTGGCTGTGATGTGCTGCTGACTGGCTGTGATGTGCTGCTGCTGACTGGCTGTGATGTGCTGCTAACTGGCCATGATGTGCTGCTGACTGGCTGTGATGTGATGCTGACTGGCTGTGGTGTGCTGCTGACTGGCTGTGATGTGATGCTGACTGGCTGTGATGTGCTGCTGCTGACTGGCTGTGATGTGCTGCTGCTGACTGGCTGTGATGTGCTGCTGACTGGCTGTGATGTGCTGCTGCTGACTGGCTGTGATGTGCTGCTGACTGGCTGTGATGTGCTGCTGCTGACTGGCTGTGATGTGCTGCTAACTGGCCATGATGTGCTGCTGACTGGATGTGATGTGATGCTGACTGGCTGTGGTGTGCTGCTGACTGGCTGTGATGTGATGCTGACTGGCTGTGATGTGCTGCTGCTGACTGGCTGTGATGTGCTGCTGACTGGCTGTGATGTGCTGCTGACTGGCTGTGATGTGCTGCTGCTGACTGGCTGTGATTTGCTGCTAACTGGCCATGATGTGCTGCTGACTGGCTGTGATGTGATGCTGACTGGCTGTGGTGTGCTGCTGACTGGCTGTGATGTGATGCTGACTGGCTGTGATGTGCTGCTGCTGACTGGCTGTGATGTGCTGCTGACTGGCTGTGATGTGCTGCTGACTGGCTGTGATGTGCTGCTGACTGGCTGTGATGTGCTGCTGCTGACTGGCTGTGATGTGCTGCTAACTGGCCATGATGTGCTGCTGACTGGCTGTGATGTGATGCTGACTGGCTGTGGTGTGCTGCTGACTGGCTGTGATGTGATGCTGACTGGCTGTGATGTGCTGCTGCTGACTGGCTGTGATGTGCTGCTGACTGGCTGTGATGTGCTGCTGACTGGCTGTGATGTGCTACTGCTGACTGGCTGTGATGTGCTACTGCTGACTGGCTGTGATGTGCTGCTGACTGGCTGTGATGTGCTGCTGCTGACTGGCTGTGATGTGCTGCTAACTGGCCATGATGTGCTGCTGACTGGCTGTGATGTGATGCTGACTGGCTGTGGTGTGCTGCTGACTGGCTGTGATGTGATGCTGACTGGCTGTGATGTGCTGCTGCTGACTGGCTGTGATGTGCTGCTGACTGGCTGTGATGTGCTGCTGACTGGCTGTGATGTGCTGCTGCTGACTGGCTGTGATGTGCTGCTAACTGGCCATGATGTGCTGCTGACTGGCTGTGATGTGATGCTGACTGGCTGTGGTGTGCTGCTGACTGGCTGTGATGTGATGCTGACTGGCTGTGATGTGCTGCTGCTGACTGGCTGTGATGTGCTGCTGACTGGCTGTGATGTGCTGCTGACTGGCTGTGATGTGCTGCTGCTGACTGGCTGTGATGTGCTGCTAACTGGTCATGATGTGCTGCTGACTGGCTGTGGTGTGCTGCTGACTGGCTGTGATGTGATGCTGACTGGCTGTGATGTGCTGCTGACTGGCTGTGATGTGCTGCTGCTGACTGGCTGTGATGTGCTGCTGACTGGCCATGATGTGCTGCTGCTGACTGGCTGTGATGTGCTGCTGACTGGCTGTGATGTGCTGCTGACTGGCTGTGATGTGCTGCTGACTGGCTGTGATGTGCTGCTGACTGGCTGTGATGCGCTGATGCTGACTGGCTGTGATGTGCTGCTGACTGGCTGTGATGTGCTGCTGACTGGCTGTGATGTGCTGCTGACTGACTGTGATGTGCTGCTGCTGACTGGCTGTGATGTGCTGCTGACTGGCTGTGATGTGATGCTGACTGACTGTGATGTGCTGCTGACTGGCTGTGATGTGCTGCTAACTGGCCATGATGTGCTGCTGACTGGCTGTGATGTGCTGCTGCTGACTGGCTGTGATGTGCTGCTGACTGGCTGGGATGTGCTGCTGACTGGCTGTGATGTGCTGCTGACTGGCCATGATGTGCTGCTGCTGACTGGATGTGATGTTCTGCTGACTGGATGTGATGTGCTGCTGACTGGATGTGATGTGCTGCTGACTGGCTGTGATGTGCTGCTGCTGACTGTGATGTGCTGCTGACTGGCTGTGATGTGCTGCTAACTGGCCATGATGTGCTGCTGCTGACTGGCTGTGATGTGCTGCTGCTGACTGGCTGTGATGTGCTGCTGACTGGCTGTGATGTGCTGCTGCTGACTGGCTGTGATGTGCTGCTGACTGGCTGTGATGTGATGTGCTGCTGCTGACTGGCCATGATGTGCTGCTGACTGGCTGTGATGTGCTGCTGACTGGCTGTGATGTGCTGCTGACTGGCTGTGATGTGCTGCTGACTGGATGTGATGTGCTGCTGACTGGCTGTGATGTGCTGCTGACTGGCCATGATGTGCTGCTGCTGACTGGCTGTGATGTGCTGCTGACTGGCTGTGATGTGCTGCTGACTGGCCATGATGTGCTGCTGCTGACTGGCTGTGATGTGCTGCTGACTGGCTGTGATGTGCTGCTGACTGGATGTGATGTGCTGCTGACTGGCTGTGATGTGCTGCTGACTGGCCATGATGTGCTGCTGCTGACTGGCTGTGATGTGCTGCTGACTGGCTGTGATGTGCTGCTGACTGGCTGTGATGTGCTGCTGCTGACTGGCTGTGATGTGCTGCTGACTGGCTGTGATGTGCTGCTGACTGGCTGTGATGTGCTGCTGCTGACTGGCTGTGATGTGCTGCTGACTGGCTGTGATGTGCTGCTGACTGGATGTGATGTGCTGCTGCTGACTGGCTGTGATGTGCTGCTGCTGACTGGCTGTGATGTGCTGCTGACTGGCTGTGATGTGATGTGCTGCTGACTGGCTGTGATGTGCTGCTGCTGACTGGCTGTGATGTACTGCTGCTGACTGGCTGTGATGTGCTGCTGACTGGCTGTGATGTGCTGCTGCTGACTGTGATGTGCTGCTGACTGGATGTGATGTGCTGCTGACTGGCTGTGATGTGCTGCTGACTGGCTGTGATGTGCTGCTGACTGGCCGTGATGTGCTGCTGACTGGCTGTGATGTGCTGCTGACTGGATGTGATGTGCTGCTGCTGACTGGCTGTGATGTGATGCTGCTGACTGGCTGTGATGTGCTGCTGACTGGCTGTGATGTGCTGCTGACTGGCTGTGATGTGCTGCTCACTGGCTGTGATGTGCTGCTGACTGGCTGTGATGTGCTGCTCACTGGATGTGATGTGCTGCTGACTGGCTGTGATGTGCTGCTGACTGGCTGTGATGTGCTGCTGACTGGCTGTGATGTGCTGCTGACTGGATGTGATGTGCTGCTGACTGGCTGTGATGTGCTGCTGACTGGCTGTGATGTGCTGCTAACTGGCCATGATGTGATGCTGCTGACTGGCTGTGATGTGCTGCTGCTGACTGGCTGTGATGTGCTGCTGACTGGCTGTGATGTGCTGCTAACTGGCCATGATGTGCTGCTGCTGACTGGCTGTGATGTGCTGCTGCTGACTGGCCATGATGTGCTGCTGCTGACTGGCTGTGATGTGCTGCTGACTGGCCATGATGTGCTGCTGCTGACTGGCTGTGATGTGCTGCTGACTGGCTGTGATGTGCTGCTGACTGGCTGTGATGTACTGCTGACTGGCTGTGATGTGCTGCTGACTGGCTGTGATGTGCTGCTCACTGGATGTGATGTGCTGCTGACTGGCTGTGATGTGATGCTGACTGGCTGTGATGTGCTGCTGCTGACTGGCTGTGATGTGCTGCTGACTGGCTGTGATGTGCTGCTGACTGGCTGTGATGTGCTGCTGCTGACTGGCTGTGATGTGCTGCTAACTGGCCATGATGTGCTGCTGACTGGCTGTGATGTGATGCTGACTGGCTGTGGTGTGCTGCTGACTGGCTGTGATGTGATGCTGACTGGCTGTGATGTGCTGCTGCTGACTGGCTGTGATGTGCTGCTGACTGGCTGTGATGTGCTGCTGACTGGCTGTGATGTGCTGCTGCTGACTGGCTGTGATGTGCTGCTAACTGGTCATGATGTGCTGCTGACTGGCTGTGATGTGATGCTGACTGGCTGTGGTGTGCTGCTGACTGGCTGTGATGTGATGCTGACTGGCTGTGATGTGCTGCTGACTGGCTGTGATGTGCTGCTGCTGACTGGCTGTGATGTGCTGCTGACTGGCTGTGATGTGCTGCTGCTGACTGGCTGTGATGTGCTGCTGACTGGCCATGATGTGCTGCTGCTGACTGGCTGTGATGTGCTGCTGACTGGCTGTGATGTGCTGCTGACTGGCTGTGATGTGCTGCTGACTGGCTGTGATGTGCTGCTGACTGGCTGTGATGCGCTGATGCTGACTGGCTGTGATGTGCTGCTGACTGGCTGTGATGTGCTGCTGACTGGCTGTGATGTGCTGCTGACTGACTGTGATGTGCTGCTGCTGACTGGCTGTGATGTGCTGCTGACTGGCTGTGATGTGATGCTGACTGACTGTGATGTGCTGCTGACTGGCTGTGATGTGCTGCTAACTGGCCATGATGTGCTGCTGACTGGCTGTGATGTGCTGCTGCTGACTGGCTGTGATGTGCTGCTGACTGGCTGGGATGTGCTGCTGACTGGCTGTGATGTGCTGCTGACTGGCCATGATGTGCTGCTGCTGACTGGATGTGATGTGCTGCTGACTGGATGTGATGTGCTGCTGACTGGATGTGATGTGCTGCTGACTGGCTGTGATGTGCTGCTGCTGACTGTGATGTGCTGCTGACTGGCCATGATGTGCTGCTGCTGACTGGCTGTGATGTGCTGCTGCTGACTGGCTGTGATGTGCTGCTGACTGGCTGTGATGTGCTGCTGCTGACTGGCTGTGATGTGCTGCTGACTGGCTGTGATGTGATGTGCTGCTGCTGACTGGCCATGATGTGCTGCTGACTGGCTGTGATGTGCTGCTGACTGGCTGTGATGTGCTGCTGACTGGCTGTGATGTGCTGCTGACTGGATGTGATGTGCTGCTGACTGGCTGTGATGTGCTGCTGACTGGCCATGATGTGCTGCTGCTGACTGGCTGTGATGTGCTGCTGACTGGCTGTGATGTGCTGCTGACTGGCCATGATGTGCTGCTGACTGGCTGTGATGTGCTGCTGACTGGATGTGATGTGCTGCTGACTGGATGTGATGTGCTGCTGACTGGCTGTGATGTGCTGCTGACTGGCCATGATGTGCTGCTGCTGACTGGCTGTGATGTGCTGCTGACTGGCTGTGATGTGCTGCTGACTGGCTGTGATGTGCTGCTGCTGACTGGCTGTGATGTGCTGCTGACTGGCTGTGATGTGCTGCTGCTGACTGGCTGTGATGTGCTGCTGACTGGCTGTGATGTGCTGCTGACTGGCTGTGATGTGCTGCTGACTGGCTGTGATGTGCTGCTGACTGGATGTGATGTGCTGCTGACTGGCTGTGATGTGCTGCTGACTGGCCATGATGTGCTGCTGCTGACTGGCTGTGATGTGCTGCTGACTGGCTGTGATGTGCTGCTGACTGGCTGTGATGTGCTGCTGACTGGCTGTGATGTGCTGCTGCTGACTGGCTGTGATGTACTGCTGCTGACTGGCTGTGATGTGCTGCTGACTGGCTGTGATGTGCTGCTGCTGACTGTGATGTGCTGCTGACTGGCTGTGATGTGCTGCTGACTGGCTGTGATGTGCTGCTGACTGGCTGTGATGTGCTGCTGACTGGCCGTGATGTGCTGCTGACTGGCTGTGATGTGCTGCTGACTGGCTGTGATGTGCTGCTGCTGACTGGCTGTGATGTGCTGCTGCTGACTGGCTGTGATGTGCTGCTGACTGGCTGTGATGTGCTGCTGACTGGCTGTGATGTGCTGCTCACTGGCTGTGATGTGCTGCTGACTGGCTGTGATGTGCTGCTCACTGGATGTGATGTGCTGCTCACTGGCTGTGATGTGCTGCTGACTGGCTGTGATGTGCTGCTGACTGGCTGTGATGTGCTGCTGACTGGATGTGATGTGCTGCTGACTGGCTGTGATGTGCTGCTGACTGGCTGTGATGTGCTGCTAACTGGCCATGATGTGATGCTGCTGACTGGCTGTGATGTGCTGCTGCTGACTGGCTGTGATGTGCTGCTGACTGGCTGTGATGTGCTGCTAACTGGCCATGATGTGCTGCTGCTGACTGGCTGTGATGTGCTGCTGCTGACTGGCCATGATGTGCTGCTGACTGGCTGTGATGTGCTGCTGCTGACTGGCTGTGATGTGCTGCTGACTGGCCATGATGTGCTGCTGCTGACTGGCTGTGATGTGCTGCTGTCTGGCTGTGATGTGCTGCTGACTGGCTGTGA
>JAXIVJ010003286.1:90000-96245 GCA_036785665.1 Chirona hameri
TACACACTGTATGTTTCTGTCTGTGTGTTTCAGTTCGACATGTGTCGGCTGGAGCAGCTGTGTGTTCAGTACCTGGAGGCGGCCATCAACCAGCGCAACGTTCTGGTGGCCCTGGAGAACGCCAGCTCACTGCAGCTAAACTACATCAAGGAGTTCTGCCTCAGGTCGGGCCTCGTCGGCTGCTGCTCGGCACTCGTCCCAGTCCCTGCTGCCAGCTCACCTGCAGCAGCTGATATACAGAGCTGTCTGGCATGTCCTCATACAGGCCACGAGGATGAGGGCACGCTTTGAATCGTCGCCTCAGATAAGACGAAGTGAAAAACGTGGGAAATGGGAATCATTGTACGAATGCAAGCCATGGCCGTGTTCTTTATGCGAAGACCCCCGAGAACTGTGTATGGAGCCTCAGGCTATGGAGCTGCTTTGAACATAGCAGCATTGCCATTGTGATGTTATCAGCAGCTCATAGCCTGAGGCTCCATACATACAGGCTCCATACAGTTCTCGGGGATCTTCGCGCAAATAACACGTCCCATGTCATGTTCTACGACTTCCCAGTGACTACTGCCGCGTATTATGGCGTATATGGCGTACATTTATGACCGTCGCTGATGTTTATGATACCTAACGCGGCGTCCTTGACCCGTGCGCTGTGCGTTGTCTCGCAGGTTCATCGTCAAGGAGAGCAGCTACACGGAGATCGTGATGAGTAGCGAGTTCGAGACGCTGGCGCAGTCGCTGATGGTGGAGATTGTGCGGCGGCGTCAGGTGCCCGTGGTCCGGCCGCTGGCCGACCCCCAGTTCGACACTTCCGGGAAATGTACGACACGCATGGTGTAATGCACGCGGCGCGCGCGGCACACATTGTATACGACTCGTGGTATGCGCGACACGCGGTATGTAACGCGTAAACGGTGCACACAGGGCGCGACAACACATACAGCACATCGCACATCGCACATAGCATGCAGCAGATGGCACTCGGGACATGGTATCATATCAGGGCCGGGGCGCGATAGAGCAGATGGCTCTCAAGACATGTATCATACCAGGGTCGGGGCGCGATAGAACAGATGGCACTCGGGACATGGTATCATACCAGGGCCGGGGCGCGATAGAGCAGATGGCTCTCAAGACATGTATCATACCAGGGTCGGGGCGCGATAGAACAGATGGCACTCGGGACATGGTATCATACCAGGGCCGGGGCGCGATAGAACAGATGGCACTCGGGACATGGTATCATACCAGGGCCGGGACGCGATAGTGCCGCGGCACCTGCGGCGCCTGTACGCCTAATCATAATCATCACCTGAACGTGCCACAACGCATTTCTGTCCCACCGTGGCTAGTCAGCTGCGTTCGTGTGTGTGCGCACGTATGCGATTTGTTCGTTTTTTTTTTGTATCTCTTCATGTAAGTGTCTGATGTGATGGAGCGTTATTTGCTCTGGTGCCTGTGCGTCTATCTGGTGCCTGTGGGTCGCTCTGGTGTCTGTGGTGCCTGTGCGTCGCTCTGGTGCCTGTGCGTCGCTCTGGTGCCTGTGCGTCGCTCTGGTGCCTGTGCGTCGCTCTGGTGCCTGTGCGTCGCTCTGGTGCCTGTGCGTCGCTCTGGTGCCTGTGCGTCGCTCTGGTGCCTGTGCGTCGCTCTGGTGCCTGTGCGTCGCTCTGGTGCCTGTGCGTCGCTCTGTGTCTGTGCGTCGCTCTGGTGCCTGTGCGTCGCTCTGGTGCCTGCGCGTCGCTCTGTGTCTGCGCGTCGCTCTGGTGCCTGTGCGTCCCTCTGGTGCCTGTGCGTCCCTCTGGTGCCTGTGCGTCGCTCTGGTGCATGTGCGTCGCTCTGGTGCCTGTGGTGCCTGTGGGTCGCTCTGGTGCATGTGCGTCGCTCTGGTGCCGGTGGTGCCTGTGGGTCGCTCGGGTGCCTGTGCGTCCCTCTGGTGCCTGTGCGTCGCTCTGGTGCCTGTGTGGTGCCTGTGGGTCGCTCGGGTGCCTGTGCGTCCCTCTGGTGCCTGTGCGTCGCTCTGGTGCCTGTGGTGCATGTGCGTCGCTCTGGTGCCTGTGGGTCGTTCTGGTGCCTGTGGTGCCTGTGGGTCGCTCTGGTGCCTGTGCGTCGCTCTGGTGCCTGTGGTGCCTGTGGGTCGCTCGGGTGCCTGTGCGTCGCTCTGGTGCCTGTGGTGCCTGTGCGTCGATATGGTGCCTGTGCGTCGCTCTGGTGCCTGTGCGTCGCTCTGGTGCCTGTGCGTCGCTCTGGTGCCTGTGGTGCATGTGCGTCGATCTGGTGCCTGTGGTGCCTGTGCGTCGCTCTGGTGCCTGTGCGTCGCTCTGGTGCCTGTGGGTCGCTTTGGTGCCTGTGGTGCCTGTGCGTCTCGCTGGTGCCTGTGGGTCGCTCTGGTGCCTGTGGGTCGCTCTGGTGCCTGTGCGTCGCTCTGGTGCCTGTGCGTACCTCTGGTGCCTGTGCGTCGCTCTGGTGCCTGTGCGTCACTCTGGTGCCTGTGCGTCGCTCTGGTGCATGTGGGTCGCTCTGGTGGTGCCTGTGCGTCCCTCTGGTGCCTGTGCGTCGCTCTGGTGCCTGTGGTGCCTGTGCGTCGCTCTGGTGCCTGTGCGTCGCTCTGGTGCCTGTGCGTCGCTCTGGTGCCTGTGCGTCGCTCTGGTGCCTGTGGTGCCTGTGCGTCCCTCTGGTGCATGTGCGTCGCTCTGGTGCATGTGCGTCGCTCTGGTGCCTGTGGGTCGCTCTGGTGCCTGTACGTCGCTCTGGTGCCTGTGGTGCCTGTGGGTCGCTCTGGTGCCTGTGGGTCGCTCTGGTGCCTGTGCGTCGCTCTGGTGCATGTGCGTGCTCTGGTGCCTGTGGTGCCTGTGCGTCGCTCTGGTGCCTGTGCGCCGCTTTGGTGCCTGTGCGTCGCTCTGGTGCCTGTGCGTCCCTCTGATGCCTGTGCGTCGCTCTGGTGCCTGTGCGTCGCTCTGGTGCCTGTGCGTCCCTCTGGTGTCTGTGCGTCGCTCTGGTGCCTGTGCGTCCCTCTGCTGCCTGTGCGTCGCTCTGGTGCCTGTGGTGCCTGTGCGTCGCTCTGGTGCCTGTGGTGCCTGTGCGTCCCTGTGGTGCCTGTGCGTCGCTCGGGTGCCTGTGCGTCGCTCTGGTGACTGTGCGTCGCTCTGGTGCCTGTGCGTCGCTCTGGTGCCTGTGCGTCGCTCTGGTGACTGTGCGTCGCTCTGGTGCCTTGCGTCGCTCTGGTGCCTGTGCGTCGCTCTGGTGCCTGTGCGTCGCTCTGGTGCCTGTGCGTCGCTTTGGTGCCTGTGCGTCTATCTGGTGCTTGTGCGTCGCTCTGGTGCCTGTGCGTCGCTCTGGTGCCTGTGCGTCGCTCTGGTGCCTGTGCGTCGCTCTGGTGCCTGTGCGTCGCTCTGGTGCCTGTGCGTCTCTGGTGCCTGTGGGTCGCTCTGGTGCCTGTGCGTCCCTCTGGTGCCTGTGCGTCTCTCTGGTGCCTGTGCGTCGCTCTGGTGCCTGTGGTGCCTGTGCGTCGCTCTGGTGCATGTGCCTGTGCGTCGCTCTGGTGTCTGTGGTTCCTGTGCGTCGCTCTGGTGCCTGTGCGTCGCTCTGGTGCCTGTGGGTCGCTCTGGTGCCTGTGCGTCCCTCTGGTGCCTGTGCGTCGCTCTGGTGCCTGTGGTGCCTGTGGGTCGCTCTGGTGCCTGTGCGTCTCTCTGGTGCCTGTGCGTCGCTCTGGTGCCTGTGGTGCCTGTGCGTCGCTATGGTGCCCGTGCGTCGCTCTGGTGCCTGTGCTTCGCTCTGGTGCCTGTGCGTCGCTCTGGTGCCTGTGCGTCGCTCTGGTGCCTGTGCGTCGCTCTGGTGCCTGTGGTGCCTGTGGTGCCTGTGCGTCGCTCTGGTGCCTGTGGTGCCTGTGGGTCGCTCTGGTGACTGTGCGTCGCTCTGGTGCCTGTGGGTCGCTCTGGTGCCTGTGGTTCGCTCTGGTGCCTGTGCGTCGCTCTGGTGCATGTGGGTCGCTCTGGTGCCTGTGCGTGGCTCTGGTGCCTGTGCGTGGCTCTGGTGCCTGTGCGTGGCTCTGGTGCCTGTGGTGCCTGTGCGTCGCTCTGGTGCCTGTGCGTCCCTCTGGTGCATGTGCGTCGCTCTGGTGCCTGTGCGTCGCTCTGGTGCCTGTGTGTCGCTCTGGTGCCTGTGCGTCTCTCTGGTGCCTGTGCGTCGCTCTGGTGCTTGTGCGTCGCTCTGGTGCCTGTGGTGCCTGTGCGTCGCTCTGGTGCCTGTGGGGCGCTCTGGTGCCTGTGGGGCGCTCTGGTGCCTGTGGGGCGATCTGGTGCCTGTGGGGCGCTCTGGTGCCTGTGGTGCCTGTGCGTCGCTCTGGTGCCTGTGGTGCCTGTGCGTCGCTGTGGTGCTCCCGGCCCAGCAGCGCGGTGCCCGTGGTGCCGCGGGTCGCTAACAGTAACACCACCCGTCCCGCCCTGGCAGGCACCACGCTGCTGCAGGACATGGAGGCGTTCCTGCGGACGTCGGGCGCCGAGTTCTGCGACATCACGCTGGTGCTGGACGGCCAGGCCATCTCCGCCCACAAGCCGATCCTGGCGGCGCGCTGCTCCTACTTCGAGGCCATGTTCCGCTCCTTCATGCCAGAGGACGGTGTGGTGCAGGTGAGGCAATCTTATGTGACATTGGAGGGAGATTAAAGGAGTTAGGTGTGCTCGGAGGAGGAAGAAGTGGCGAGGATGCGGGGTTCAAGCAATGGAGATACTTATAGGCTGTTTCACAGTGAATACGATCAACCCGACCTGAAAATGTGATCCGTTTACGTCAGTGAAAGGGATATTCCCTGTTGTTCAGCGGTGATTAAGCCGGTAACGGTCGTAGTGTTGACCTGTGCGCTATATGTGCCCCTTCGCTGTCGGGCAGCTCATTCACACCCACAATAATAAGCACCATTGGCGTGTTGGGCGCTGATTTCAGATCTGTATCGGCGACTGTGTGCGGATTTCAGATCTGTATCGCGACTGTGTGCTGATTTCAGATCTGTATCGGCGACTGTGTGCTGATTTCAGATCTGTATCGGCGACTGTGTGCTGATTTCAGATCTGTATCGCGACTGTGTGCTGATTTCAGATCTGTATCGGCGACTGTGTGCTGATTTCAGATTTGTATCGGCGACTGTGTGCCTGTCGTCTCGTCAGGCGTTCGACTCCCTGTTGGGCGCTGATTTCAGATCTGTATCGCGACTGTGTGCTGATTTCAGATCTGTATCGGCGACTGTGTGCTTATTTCAGATCTGTATCGGCGACTGTGTGCTTATTTCAGATCTGTATCGGCGACTGTGTGCTGATTTCAGATCTGTATCGGCGACTGTGTGCTGATTTCAGATCTGTATCGGCGACTGTGTGCTGATTTCAGATCTGTATCGGCGACTGTGTGCTGATTTCAGATCTGTATCGGCGACTGTGTGCTGATTTCAGATCTGTATCGGCGACTGTGTGCTGATTTCAGATCTGTATCGGCGACTGTGTGCTGATTTCAGATCTGTATCGGCGACTGTGTGCTGATTTCAGATCTGTATCGGCGACTGTGTGCTGATTTCAGATTTGTATCGGCGACTGTGTGCCTGTCGTCTCGTCAGGCGTTCGACTCCCTGTTGGGCGCTGATTTCAGATCTGTATCGCGACTGTGTGCTGATTTCAGATCTGTATCGGCGACTGTGTGCTTATTTCAGATCTGTATCGGCGACTGTGTGCTTATTTCAGATCTGTATCGGCGACTGTGTGCTGATTTCAGATCTGTATCGGCGACTGTGTGCTGATTTCAGATCTGTATCGGCGACTGTGTGCTGATTTCAGATCTGTATCGGCGACTGTGTGCTGATTTCAGATCTGTATCGGCGACTGTGTGCTGATTTCAGATCTGTATCGGCGACTGTGTGCTGATTTCAGATCTGTATCGGCGACTGTGTGCTGATTTCAGATCTGTATCGGCGACTGTGTGCTGATTTCAGATCTGTATCGGCGACTGTGTGCTGATTTCAGATCTGTATCGGCGACCGTGTGCTGATTTCAGATCTGTATCGCGACTGCGTGCTGATTTCAGATCTGTATCGGCGACTGTGTGCCGTCTCGCCAGGCGTTCGACTCCCTGCTGCGATACATCTACTACGGAGAGACGAGCATGCCGCCCGAGGACTCGCTCTACCTCTTCTCAGCGCCGTGCTTCTACGGCTTCACCAACAACAGGCTGCAGGTAGGACGGCAAAATATGGTATCTGTGAGCAA
>JAXIVJ010003287.1:0-96230 GCA_036785665.1 Chirona hameri
GTCACTTGACGTGACCTGGTGACCTGACCTGAGATGACCCTGACGTATAAAAACACAGTGTGGGTTATTCATGCTGAAACAGCTGTGCTGAATTTAGCGGCGCTGCACGTCGCCGTTTGTTCGCCATTCCTGAGAAGAAGAAAAAACTGCAGGGGAGGGTGTCAAAATCCCCCCCCCCCCCCCCCCACTCCACACCAGGCCGAAGATTCAAATAAACTTGAGGCGAAATGAGATCTAGATGAACATTTCGAACAATTGTGCAAATCCTCAGTCGTAACCCTGAACTAGCCGCGTCCGATGTGTAGAATGTCCCTGTGTTGAATGAAAACTTCCAACATCTGATCGCGCCTTTTCCCACGGTAACAGACAATCGTGACTCAGGCGGCAGATAACGGCCTGCAACCCGTTACACCGTTACGGCTTGCAAGAGTATGAATCCAGACGCTCTGTGGAATTCTCACAGGTGGAATCTGTTAAAGAATCAAGAATAGTATCCATAGATCATCCTAGGGCCACATCCGTGAAAGAGCTTATCTGGCATGACGAATATAATACACTCATATTCTCACTCATAAAGGAGGTTCACTTTCTAAGGTAGCATTGCACAGGTCAATGAAATAGCCCACAACATAATATCTGGCTGACATGGTACATCGGTAAATATTTTTTTAATTTGGATGAATGCTACAAATAAATACATCGTATGCTGATGAACGTCTGCAATCATTTTATACGAACATATTCTTCGTTACGGAATTGGTAAGGCAATGAAGGTAACAGCTTTGATAATTGTGTTTTGTACTTTGTAAATATGTCAAGAACACAATGAAATCTGCAAACGACGCCAAAAGTCAGCAAAACCATCTCTCATTCGCCGTTTGTATTGTTCATTACGATCATTGGTTTGCACGTGAGTAACTGCTTAACAATAGCATGTGTGCTATTGTTAAGCAGTTGCTCACGTGAAAACGTGTGATAGTAAAAGATTAAGCTGCTTTAATCAGCCTAGACCTACTTTTCGCTTGTTATCACACGAACCACGTTATCACACGAACCATATATAAAAATGGTATGTATCCATATCCATGTGATACATACCATTTTTCGGGTTTCCACTATCCGGTCACAGTACTACAATTACACGGGTATCCACTACCCGGTCACAGTACTACAATTACACGGGTATCCACTACCCGGCCACAGCTGACTACAATTACACGGATATCCACTACCCGGTCACAGTACTACAATTGCACGGGTATCAACTACGTGGTCACAGTACCACAATTACACGGGTATCCACTACACTGAGAGAGAAAATGACTTCTACGGATCAAAGAAGAGTTGCCTAAAATGTCCTATTGCAAAACTCTTCCAATACCCTCCCATGACTCTCAGAATGGTCCATCCAAAACTCTTCCATGATTCCACGAAAACTCTTCCATGATGCCACGAAAACTCTTTCGATGTATACAACTCTTCTAGTACTCTTCCAGAACTCATACTATATTCTTTCTTGACTCTTCAATGACTCTTCAATTTACTACCTATGACTCTTCCAGAATCCCTTAATATTTCTCACTGGGCGATGTAAAAAGGCCCTCCCCCAAAAACTCGATCAAATGTGTTCAATGTGTTTATTATCGAACAACCCGACACTGCAGAACAGAGTTCTGCAAACTACCTAGGCACCTACCTTGAGTAAAGATTACCTATAACCTTTCCATTACATTCGCCATCTTAGTTTCACAAAGAATGCAATGCCAAGACCTGCAATTTCACTTCTTGCATTCATAAATGCCCAATATCTATATATTAAACACCTCGAATGCGCCTAATCAAAATAAACACACAACTATACCTTGGGTTCCCATGCGTAACACGAACTTCTCTTAGAGCGCCTTGCTTGCGTTCGCTTCCGTCGCACTCGGCCAAAGAGTGCTGATATCAACATGGCGGGTGATGCAGTCGTCTGATACCGCTAAAACACTGCTAAAACTCAGACGCGTGGGTCAAGTCGGGAGTTTTCTGTGAATCTTCGAGGTAAGGAAGAGTCTAACATGAGTTTTGTAAACGCTGGCGAAGAATCGTAAGAGGATCTGAATCTTGATTCTGACAAAACTCCAGCCAATTGTCATGATGCTACCACAGGAACTCTAAAAATACTCTTGCTTCACAATTGACGCTAGGAGAACTCCTAAGAAGTCGTTGGAGAACGCTTATTTCTTGTTTCGGGAGAGTTCTGGGAAGATAAGAAGGGATATGCCCAGCATAGTAGGGTGATTTTAGGGTGAGCTCTGCATTACTTTTTGAAGAGCAGAGTCATTTTTTCTCTCAGTGTACCCGGTCACAGTACTACAAATACACGGGTATCCACTACCCGGTCACAATACTACAATTACACGGGTATCCACTAGCCGGTCACAGTACTACAATTACACGGGTATCCACTACGCGGTCACAGTACTACAATTACACGGGTATCCACTACCCGGTCATAGTACTACAATTGCACGGGTATCAACTACGTGGTCACAGTACTACAATTACACGGATATCCACTACCCGGTCACATGACTACAACAATTACACGGGTATCCACTATCCGGTCACAGCTGACTACAATTACACGGGTATCCACTACCCGGTCACAGCTGACTACAATTACACGGGTATCCACTGCCCGGTCACAGTACTACAATTACACGGGTATCCACCACCCGGCCGCAGTACTACAATTACACAGATATCCACTACCCGGTCACAGTACTATAATTAAACGGGTATCCACTACCCGGTCACAGTACTACAATAACACGAGTATCCACTACCCGGTCAAGGCTGACTACAGTTACACGGGTATCCACTACCCGGTCACAGCTGACTACAATTACACGGGTATCCACTACCCGGTCACAACACTACAATTACACGGGTATCCACTACCCGGTCACAACACTACAATTACACGGGTATCCACTACCCGGTCACAAAACTACAATTACACGGGTATCCACTACCCGGTCACAGTACTGCAATTACACGGGTATCCACTACCCGGTCAAGGCTGACTACAGTTACAAGGGTATCCACTACCCGGTCACAGCTGACTACAATTACACGAGTATCCACTACCCGGCCACTCACTACAATTACACCGGTATCCACTACCCGGTCACAGTACTACAATTACATGGGTATCCACTACGCGGTCACAGTACTACAATTACACGGGTATCCACTACCCGGTCACAGTACTACAATTGCACGGGTATCCACTACCCGGTCACAGCTGACTATAATTACACGGATATCCACTACCCGGTCACAGCTGACTACAATTACATTCAGCATGCACGTGGTATTTAATTTGTCTTAACCCGCGCCGTGCCGGGGGGGGGGCGTTTAGATCGTTCCCTAGGAGTAAAGGAAGTGACAGAGGGGCGTGGTGCGATGCCGCGTATATCGGAGGATCGGACTTCAATTGTATGTCCTTGATCCCCTTGATCGGACCCCTGGACCCTTCAAGTTGTCAACCAGGCAGGCCTCATCGTAATTGCTAGATCACTGCCGAACCCTTAACACGCACCCTGGAGGGCCTCTGATAATTACACGCCCTGGAGGGGGGCGGATTTCGCCTTCCCCCTATGATCTCGAAAACCACGCAACGTCGCGACAAGCGGAAAACAATGCTCGAGACAAGCTCTTTCCAAAGTATTTCTATCATTTTTTCCGCGGGTCAATATTAAGGTCACCAGAGTCATCAAGGGTCAGATTTTCAAGTTTTCAAGACTTCGCTTTGAACACCCCCAAATATGTCGGGAACTATGATAGTTAGCAGCAAACGAGAAAAAAAAATCGAAAACTCTTGAAAATGCAATCGACGTTGGTGTCTTTTCTCAGATGTGAGGTCAGGTCAATAGTTTAGGGTCCAGAAGTCATCAAATGTCAAAAAGGTGATTTTTTGGTAAAACTGTTTTTCGCAAATAACTTTTTACCTAATAAAGATAAAGCAATAATATGTACGCCATCGCGTTTGTTCTGGCAAGGCGCTTTGAATTATATACATATTGACCGGGTTAGATTAACTGAGAAATTTAAACTCAAGTCAAGGTCAAGTGGTGAACCAAGTTGAACAATGAACATGTTACATATTGGGAGACGTGTCTCGACGAGACAAACACATTGGTACCATTTTCTCTTCTTTTTCTTCATTATGTCGATAGTTATTGACAAAACAGTGTTGGCGATCACCGAATTGACCTGACCCTAGGTCACCAATATTAGAAATTCGAGATCAACAAATTGTTGGTATCTATGACCTTATCCCGCGCACTGCAGAGGGGGTTGCTTTCCGCCGCCCCTCCCCCCCCCCCCCACCCCCCCCCCCACCCTCTTCAGGTTTGTCAAAGATGGCGAAAAAACGGCGGCGCGCAGCGCCCCCGGGTTTTGGCACACCTGTTAGGACATTAATTGCGCACACTTTGAGAAAACAAATACCTCGGGTCATCTCAGGTCAGTTCACCAGACCAGGTCAAGTGACCCCACCTCCAAAAATGTTTGCAGTTGTGCCAAAGCCAGAGTTTTTCACCAATCAGTTTGAAACTTACAGGATGTCATGAGGGCATAAGTACTTACAATTCGTTTATCTCGGAATTTGTATATCGGTGACTTAAGGTCAGGTCAATTTCGTAACTTCCCCATAATAAGTCAATGGGTAAATATACAAATGCTTCCTATTTCAAGGATATGCATGATATTAGTCCAATTACTTCTGGATCATGTTAGTATATGATATTATTGATGATCCAAGTGTAATTTTTGTTCAGTGACCCCAATTGGGTCATTTGAGGTCATGCGAGGTCACCATCACTTTTGTGTCAACAACTCCCGACATAATGAAGATAGAGAAGTAAAACAGACATCAATGTGTTTGTCTCGTTGAGATACGTTTTCCCATATGCAACATGCCCTACTTGGGTCACCACTTGACCTTGACCTGAGTTCAAATTTTTAGGTTGACTTAACAAGGTCACCATGTATATCATTCAAAGCGCCCTGACAAGATAAACACAATGGCGTAAACAGTTTTCCATTATCTGTCTTAAGTAAAAAGTTAATAGCAAAAAACGATTTAACAAAACAAAACTTTTTATTTTTATTTTTGACCTCTGGAGCCTTAAATATTAACCTGAGATCAAATCTGCTGACGTTAGCGATTGCCAATTTCACTGGCTGGCCTTTGTTTCCGTTTGTTTCTAACTAGCATGGTTTCTGAGATATATGGGAATTTCTGGAGCGATGCTCTAAAACAGGAAAAACTTGAAAATTTGGCCTTTGATGACCTCTGGTGACCTCAATTTTGACCTGACCTAAAAGAATACTGAAATACTTTCGATAGAACATGTATCAAGCTATCAAATGCATTTTCCGCTTCTCGCTACGTAGCGTAGTTTTCGAGATCTCAGGGGGGGGGGGCGTAAATCAACCTCCCCTGCAGTTCGTATTCGGCGCAAAGCCCCAGCAGTGCGCGGGTTATGAAGTCCTGCAAGATTGAAACCGATCGGACTAAAACTGTGGCTATGGTACTAATGCAAACGTTTTGGAGTTGAGGTCATCACGTGACCTGGTCTGGTGACTTGACCTGAGATGACCCGAGGCCAAGAATTTTTACATAATGTGGGAAGTTAATTTCTGAACAGGTGTGCCAAACACGGCGGCGCTGAGCGCTGCCGTTTTTGCGCTATCCTCGAAAAACGGAGGGGTGAGCGGATTTCCCCCCTCCCTTCAGGGCGCGTGTTAACCCGCGACTTACTGGAGGGGCTATTTTTTACCCCCCCCCCCCCCCCCCCCCCCCCCCCACCCTCCCGTTATTTTTGCACTAACTCTTAAACGAACACAGGTATCGTCACCAAACTTGCAGTACCTTCTCTCACATCAATTCTACACATGTTGGAAAAGGAAAAATATGAGACTATGATAGGTCAACCGGGAATGACGTCAGAGTGACGTCATGTTCTTCGGTTTTTGTTGCAAAATAATGGTTTGCGGGCAACGCTGTCAAAGGTACGATGTTTGAGATAAACTCAATTGTCTTACATAAAATTACTGATAATCGACCGGGCTATCAAACTGCCATCTCGGATGTTTGATTTCTTTTGAAATTCAAAATTTTGAGAAATCCAAATACATTTTTTTTTGTTTTTACCAAATTTTCAACAAAAAAAAAATCAGAAATATCTCAAAACCGGACTCTATGTGATCGAGACGTGTGCGGTGAATATGTGTACCAAATTTGAAGTCAATATCTACAAAAATGAGTTATGTCTTTAAAATGACAAAAATCGGCCACCTCTCACAGCATTACTATGCATAAGAAACGCATTTCCATTTTTGCTTTTCACTTCTATTGATATGGAGCAAACAATGTTCTAAGGTCATTTTTCGCGTTCTAGACGAGGAAAAAAAACATAAACATGTGTTACCACGCCTAATGACCGTAATCTGCAGTTTGACCTCGTGACCTCGGATGACCTGGACCTGACCCAAGGTCATAAACAGCTTAGAAAGGTACTTAGAAGTGTCAGACGCACGAATCATACCGATTTATCGACAGCTTATGCGTTTAATATCGCAATTTTGCGCGACAATTCCATCCATCGAGACCTTTTGACACGGTAAAACATTTTGTACTTGACCTGACCTGTGACGTCATCGGTGACCCCGAGGTCAACAATATTATGTTTCCCTCAATAAATTTATCAGGGCTATCAAATTCCGTTTCAATTTTTACATTCGGTCCAGTAGTTCCCGAGATCCGAGGGGGCCAAGAATAGCCCCCCCCCCCAGTAAGTCGCGTTATGAAATATACCCCAGTAACTCGCGGGTTAACACCCGCACGACTGGGGGTGATTTCCTTCCTCCCCCCCCCCCCCCCCTCTATCCCTCCTCCGGTTTTTCATGAATAGCGGGAAAATGGCACCGCGCAGCATCGCTAAATTTTTGCACAGCTGTTTGAGCATTAATTACCCACATAGTCTGATTGTTTTCACCTCGAATCATCTCAGGCCAGGTCACCAGGCTAGGTCACGTGACCCCACCTCTAAACGTTTGAGGTCATACCACAGCCACAGTTGTTAGCCGATCGGTTTCACACTTACAGGATTTCATAAGGCCATACAATTCGTGTATCTCGGGTTTTGTATATCGGTGACCTAAGGTCGGGTCAATTTCGTGACTTCCCCATTATAAGTCGATTGGGAAATAATCAAATGCTTCCTATTCCGAGAATCAGGGGCGCAACCACCTATACGGACAGTATGGAATGCCCGTGCCGTTTTTGACAGGCGCTGAAGGCCCCCCCCCCCCCGACCAATGTTTTTTTTGCAATTAGCAACGTCAACAGGACAGGCACCAAAGGCGTACAGATTATCGGTCATTCGGGACATGACCTGATCCTTTGGACCCCAAGCGCCCATGCAAAGCTGGTGCCCCTCCGATTTGTGACGGCGCCCCTCGGGCCAGTGACGTTGCCCCCCCCCCCCCCCCGGTTAGTGACGGCGCCCCTCCGACCAGTGACGGCGCCCATCCGGTCAGTGAAGGCGCCCCTCCGGCCAGTGACGGCTCCCCTCCGACAAGTGACGGGCTCTCTCCGCCCGTGATGGCGCCCCCAACCAGTGACGGCGCCCCTCCGGATAGTGAAGGTGCCCCTCCGGTCAGTGACGGCGCCTTTCCGGCGAGTGACGGCGCCCCTCCGACTAGTGACGGGAGGGGGAGCGCCTCTCCTTCCACACGGTGCGGAAGAAGAGGCGCCCCCCCCCCCCCTGCAAAATTTTCGCCAATAATGATGGCGCCCCTGTCGATCGGGTGGAGCCCCTCAGGCCTCAAGGAAATGGCCTGGTCCTTTGTGAATTTCTGCGCACGCCAATGACAGGCACTCCTGGGAATCGGACAATTAGCACTCCTATTAATTCCAATTAGCATTCCACTAGAAGCAAATGCCGCCCCATGGAGCAGAACAGGTGCCCTACCGGACAATAAGCAAATGCCGCCCCATGGAGCAGAACAGGTGCCCTACCGGACAATAAGCAAATGCCGCCCCCATGGCCCACGGGGTAAAACAGGCGACCTCTAAATTTGACAAATGCCTATTGCCCATTAGCGAATGCCGCCCCATGGAGCAGAACAGACGCTATCTAAACCGGACAATAGGCGTCCCCAGGAGCAAATGCCACCCCCACAGGGAAGAACAGCCGCCCACTAACTCAGACAATGGGCTTCTTTACAAGCAAATGCCGCCCCCATGGAGCAGAACAGGTGCCCTACTGGAAAATAAGCAGATGGCTTATTTGAGGTACCAGGTGGTACCTCAAATAACCATGGTAACCAAGGTTATACCATGGTGGTAAAACAGGCGAGCTCTAAATTTGACAAGTGCCCATTGCCCATTAGCAAATGCCGCCCCCATGGAGCAGAACAGACGTTATTTGAACCGGACAATAGGCGTCCCCAGAAGCAAATGCCCCCCCCCCCCTAGAAAAGAAGAACAGGGGCGTGGGAACTACTTTGAAGTTGGGGGCGAATTTTTTGGCAATATTACGACAAAAATT
The DNA here is from genome assembly GCA_036785665.1 of Chirona hameri. Classification (NCBI taxonomy): domain Eukaryota; kingdom Metazoa; phylum Arthropoda; class Thecostraca; order Balanomorpha; family Balanidae; genus Chirona; species Chirona hameri. The sequence continues at coordinate 8,610 of JAXIVJ010003287.1, forward strand.
CAGACTGAAGAGAAGTAACGTGTGCCGCTCTTTTCCATACCCAACAGGGGCGGAACTTTATATCTCTTTGGGAGGGCCCGAGCCCCCCCCCCCCCCCCAATGCTGAGCTGAGCCCCCCCCCCTCCAATGGTGCTCAGCCCCCCCCCCCCCTCCCCCCATGTTTTCCAAAATTTGTACCCCTCCAAAATTTCCAGGACTACCCGTACAAATTGTTCTGTTTTGAATTTTGCGTATTTCATCATATCAAGTATACGGGCATTGTAATTCCATCTGCGACTGTTTTAGATTATGATATAATGGGTAAGTTGGTAGCATGGATTCTCTTCTGCTAACAAGACCGTAGATACAAGGTTCGGGCGTTCAGATTAGCGAATAGCGGAGGGGAGCATGACGAATTAGCGATCGGAGTGCTCTATTTAAATGGTGTTCAATGGAATGTGTTGTAAATGTATTGTTTGCCTGGAATAAGGCTGATAGTTAATACAGCCTTTTTGACTCCCTGGTATTGCAATATCCTAAATATCCAACATCCGTGCTAAATAATAGTTTGATACGGAGGAACATCGAGGGGATCGAGCCATCGAAGGGCATCGGGTCATCGTGGCCAGGGGGGCCTAGGGGTCCATGGCTCTTCCAGGAGGTTAACCAAGGTCAGACTGAGGGGGTCCCTGGTTGACCTGATGAGCCCTCGGTCAGCCTGAGCGAGCCTCGTTGGGCCTGGAGGGAGCTCGGTCTACCTGAGTGGGCACTCTGTCGACTTGAGGGAGTCCTTCGTCCACCTGAGGGGGTTCCAGTCGGCCTAAGGAGCCATTGGTTGGCCTGAGGGGGCCTCAGTCGGCCTGATCAGACGCCTTAGTAACACCCAGACATACCGAGGATAACACCCAGACATACCGAGGATGACACCCAGACATACCGAGGATAACACCCAGACATACCGAGGATAACACCCAGACATACCGAGGATAACACCCAGACATACCGAGGATAACACCCAGACATACCGAGGATAACACCCAGACATGCCAAGGGTAACACCCAGACATACCGAGGATAACACCCAGACATACCGAGGATAACACCCAGACATACCGAGGATAACACCCAGACATACCGAGGATAACACCCAGACATACCGAGGATAACACCCAGACATACCGAGGATAACACCCAGACATACCGAGGATAACACCCAGACATACCGAGGATAACACCCAGACATACCGAGGATAACACCCAGACATACCGAGGATAACACCCAGACATACCGAGGATAACACCCAGACACCGAGGATAACACCCAGACATACCGAGGATAACACCCAGACATACCGAGGATAACACCCAGACATACCGAGGATAACACCCAGACATACCGAGGATAACACCCAGACATACCGAGGATAACACCCAGACATACCGAGGATAACACCCAGACATACCCAGGATAACATCCAGACATACCGAGGATAACACCCAGACATACCGAGGATAACACCCAGACATACCGAGGATAACACCCAGACATACCGAGGATAACACCCAGACAAACCGAGGATAACACCCAGACATACCGAGGATAACACCCAGACATACCGAGGATAACACCCAGACATACCGAGGATAACACCCAGACATACCGAGGATAACACCCAGACATACCGAGGATAACACCCAGACATACCGAGGATAACACCCAGACATACCGAGGATAACACCCAGACATACCGAGGATAACACCCAGACATACCGAGGATAACACCCAGACATACCGAGGATAACACCCAGACATACCGAGGATAACACCCAGACATACCGAGGATAACACCCAGACATACCGAGGATAACACCCAGACATACCGAAGATAACACCCAGACATACCGAGGATAACACCCAGACATACCGAGGATAACACCCAGACATACCGAGGATAACACCCAGACATACCGAGGATAACACCCAGACACCGAGGATAACACCCAGACATACCGAGGATAACACCCAGACAAACCGAGGATAACACCCAGACATACCGAGGATAACACCCAGACATACCGAGGATAACACCCAGACATACCGAGGATAACACCCAGACATACCGAGGATAACACCCAGACATACCGAGAATAACACCCAGACATACCGAGGATAACACCCAGACATACCGAGGATAACACCCAGACACACCGAGGATAACACCCAGACATACCGAGGATAACACCCAGACATACCGAGGATAACACCCAGACATACCGAGGATAACACTCAGACATACCGAGGATAAGACCCAGACATACCGAGGATAACACCCAGACATACCGAGGATAAGACCCAGACATACCGAGGATAACACCCAGACATACCGAGGATAACACCCAGACATACCGAGGATAACACCCAGACATACCGAGGATAACACCCAGACATACCGAGGATAACACCCAGACATACCGAGGATAACACCCAGACAAACCGAGGATAACACCCAGACATACCGAGGATAACACCCAGACATACCGAGGATAACACCCAGACATACCGAGGATAACACCCAGACATACCGAGGATAACACCCAGACATACCGAGAATAACACCCAGACATACCGAGGATAACACCCAGACATACCGAGGATAACACCCAGACACACCGAGGATAACACCCAGACATACCGAGGATAACACCCAGACATACCGAGGATAACACCCAGACATACCGAGGATAACACCCAGACATACCGAGGATAAGACCCAGACATACCGAGGATAACACCCAGACATACCGAGGATAACACCCAGACATACCGAGGATAACACCCAGACATATCGAGGATAACACCCAGACATACCGAGGATAACACCCAGACATACCGAGGATAACACCCAGACATACCGAGGATAACACCCAGACATACCGAGGATAACACCCAGACATACCGAGGATAACACCCAGACATACCGAGGATAACACCCAGACATACCGAGGATAACACCCAGACATACCGAGGATAACACCCAGACATACCGAGGATAACACCCAGACATACCGAGGATGACACCCAGACATACCGAGGGTGGCTGTGCATTATATTTACCAATGACCTTCGGTTGTCTTCCTTCATGTGCTGGCAGCGACGTACGCTATATGAAGTATAATGTAAGAACAATTTAAGTTAAGCAAAGTTCAGTTACATTTGCTATGGGTATTTTCGTCCTTTGTCTATGGTATTTTTACGCTGGCAACACTATACCTCAAATTGTTTTTGTCTAATGAGCATGGAGCGAAAGGTGACAAAGGTAGTGGTGAAATCACACTTAACCCTCGCCCTACGGGAGTTTTTTTTTCGCCTTCACCCTACGGGGGGCTGACAGCCCCCCCCCCCCCCCCCTTGTAACTTACAAACCAAGCAACTTAGAGCAATGCGGTAAGAACCAGCATGTTGCTTGTCATTAGAGGAATATAACGGTATGCCATTTTTAGGTTTCAAGTCAACGAGTGACCATCCAGGTCAAGTGAATAACCTCGGATTTACCACGTCCAGAACAGCGATTTTGCTCTTCAGAAAACCTAAAAATTAGAAATTGATAAATGTAAATAAAAAGGCATGTTCCTGGACCAGTTTTGGCTCATAAATACGGAAAAGGTAATTGTTTGTTCGTATCTTGTCAAAAGAAAAGTAAAAAAAAATATATATATATATATATATATATATATACAAAAGACGTCATCAGTTTCTTACACTTAGGGAGCCATCACTCAGTCACAAATGAAGCTATTGCTTTGAAATTTGGAAAGGGTATTGTCCATACTCAGTTCTCTCACATGTATTCCTTTTTTTAACATCTTTGAAAATTTTGATTTTGTGGGGATTTAAAAAATATATATATTTTAGGGGTCAAAAACCCAAAATCTTGCAAATTCGAGATTGCCATTTTAAAGAGAATGCCATTTTGTATCTTTGGTGAATAGCCTTTGTAATTTCTTTTAAAACTCTGTTTTCTACCATTTTTGCAAATATTTTTCATTTTTCCACCAACATGACGTCATCAAAACATGATTGTCTCCCAAACTACAAGACCAATTTCAATTAAATTTTTACAGCATACGTTGCATTGTTGTAAACTCAGATACCGAAAATTTCAGCAAGATGACTTGCATGTATAATGAGTTATTCAGTTTAACAAAACTCAGGGGGCTGTCAGCCCCCCCTCCGTAAGGTGAGGGTTAATAAACAAAAGTCACACGAGCTCACTATGTCTGCTAGAAGTCGGAAGAAAATATTCAGCAATATTGAATTACTAATATATGTAGGTCGGTACCTACTTTTAGAGCCAACAACAAGAAAAGGTAATTTGAAAAGTATCATGTTCTTGATATTTCGATTGCATACGTCATCGAGTTCCTTCAGACTGGCGGTTCACATCAGCTGCCAACTAAACACCACGGCACTCAGCCCTGACAGGGAAGGACAACAGATGGTTGGGAAGCCCCACCTGCCTTCTCTCATCTCTGCCCCCCCCCCCCGCTCTCACTTGGCCTTACTGAGCCCCGCACGTACCGTCACGGACAGCTTGCCCCAAGGTCCCGTCGGAGGGTCGGACTTCCCAGCATAGCGGGGGGTGCGTGCGGCGCGGCGCTTTGGTGATGGATTACCGCTAAGAAACGTGACTTGCCACTTCGCCTGCTTCCGTTCCGTGCTCTCTGATGGCTTTGTGTGCGCCGTCGAAGCCATCGCTAGTTGCGGTGGCTTTGTGTGAGCTTGCATGCGAATGAAACCCGTGTCAGCGAATACACAGAAGCAAGTGACAAGAAAAAGCGGGCGAGGATAGAATCCACCGTATGATCGAACAGGTGCAAATACAGGGACCAAGATGGTCTCTCTCACAACGGGACACGTATTGTTTGCCAAGGAGATTAGACAAGAGAGACAGTGTAAGCACAGACTCCACGTCCTCACGTTTGATCTTCGAAGGATGCGAAACACGTTAACCCGCCAATGACTGGGGGTGGCGTTTAAAGCCCCCTCCCCTGATCAATGTTCGCAATAGCTGAAAAACTAATAGCGACTTCGGGTACCTTCTTATACATCATCTTTACGTCTTATGTGGGAAAATGAGGAACTTCGTCGATTTTTGTTTGAGTTATAGCGAATTTAGTGACGTCACTACACACGAGTTTTATACCAAAATCAGCTAAACTTTGCCACGCTGTACAAATGCCACATTTGAAGCAAAATGCAATCGAAAAACGCCAGAAGATAGCAAATTGCAATGGCTACAAATTGTCTATCTAAAATTTGTGAAAATTTTAGTTTTTGACTCACAAAAACTAACAAAGCTTCTTTTTGGGGGAATTATCACAAAATAGTTTGTTTATAAAATATTCAAAAAACCGGAAGATATGTCCGAGAACCATACATAGGCAACTACCATACCAAATTCGAAACCGATATCTCCATTTTTACTGACTTAAGACATCTAAAGTATGGGTAACTCATGACGTCATATTTTGAAATTGTTTGTTGGGGATTTTATTGACTAGATACAGACAAATAAATGCCGCCACTGTATTTCGGAGACAAAACTAGTCTAGAAACATGCCTTTTTTATTTAGATTTAACAATTTAAATTGTTGACCTTCGGTGACCTGAACTTTACCTGAAATTGACATTTACTTCACGTAAATGAAGTTAGCTGGTAAAATTACTATCACTATCGAATTATACGTGGAAAATAACTCATAAAACATGTGTTGCATGACCTGCGTAGATATTTTGAGCATAGTGACCTTTTGTGACCCGACCTTGACCTTGACCTTGGCCAAGAATTTCACTTTAGCTCATGCGGGATATATATCATACCTATAGAAGCACTTTGGGTGAAACTGGTCCCAATCGACGGCTTTGGATGGAAAGTATGGCCCATAAACTCAAATACGCCGATTTTGACCTTTGACCTGACCGTGACCTAACATTTGACCTAACTTTGACATTTTTTAGCATGCTTTCTATTTGTATCATTGAGAGCTTTCGATCGCCGCCTTGTGCGTCTCGCTGCGATCATTGGTTCGGAAGACAACCAGGGGGGGGGGCGTTTAACGCCCCCCCCCCCCCTAGTCAATGGCGTTCTGCTGAGACCCCAGTCAATGCCGGGTTAAAGGGAAATAATTACCTTTTTCCACAAAAATAGAGTTATCGTTTGAAATCGACAGACGAGACCGAAATATATTGTAAATTGATCACATTTTGCGTATAAACATTCATACCGAGAGATATTTCAAGTTAAAGTTGATGAGCGTTCCACACTTTTAACGACCGGTACTCACAAGTACTTGGTAACGAATTCACTGTCCGAGCTCAAATTAAACTGCCTACGCATTGTTATTTATTATGAAGGTATATAATATATTTCATGCACGCTATCTTTTGCGAATATGTGCTAAACTTCTATGAAAAATGAACAAACATTTGAAGAAGTGCATTGAAATCGGCTGTTTAGCTTGTCCCGGACGGCGACCTGTTTAGTATTCTCGATTTGTTTGTAATTGGATGATTTCCCCACGAATTTTAAACATGCAGGTATTCATGGTGAGATTCCATGATGGATATGCTAAGTGATAATGTAATTAACAAATGTGATGTATTTGAATGCAAACGTTTCAATACAATATACAATACTTGGTCACTGCACAATCGATGAAGAGCTGGAATGGAAGAGATACACAAGCAACAAACACGAGTTCAAAATTGCAAAATTATGCCTAGTCATTCATGCTTTTCTTTCTTTGGCGCTCACAGTTTTGTTGCTAAAAATAATCATAAGGTCATTATTTCTCTTTAATTAACCCTATTTGTAACAGGGGGCCGGATTCCGCCCCCCCCCCCCCCCCCCCCCCCTCATGTTTTTCGCAGATATCTCTAGAACGGATGGCAGCAGGCCCATGACATTTTGGGACTTTTCATAGAATTGAATGCCGCATTTGGAGTCAAAATTTTGAGTTCTTAACCTGAACAGAGGCGGTTCCAGGGCACAGTTTTGGGTGGGTTCGGAGGCGACATTTGGCGATAATACGGAAATGCGACCTTCACGGGTTTCTTCCTAACTGCCTCAAGTATGAAAGCGTTACATCGGTTTACGGTGCTTGCAACAAGTGCAAATTAGTTGATGTTAATGAAATATCATAAAAATTGCATGGCAGAGGCGGTTTCAGGGGCTTGAAAAGGGGGGGTCCAAGAAGTAGTCAATGCTAGGCAGGATGCCAATAGAGCGATGTAAGGGGCATGTATAGCTATCAAGATGTAAAAGATAGCTTCTGCTTCCATTATTTGCATAATTTATTACATATAGAGTTTCAGGGGCGTGTTCAGGCACATGAAAAGGGGGTGACTGGCATGGTGATGACGATATGCCAGCGATAACGGCGCAATAGACGTTTAGCTTATAATGATATATGCACATATGAGGCCAGAAAAGGGAATAAAGTCATTTTTGGCAGAGGCGCGCTCAGGAATAGAAGAAAGGGGGTCATATTATTGCAAGGAAACTAAGAGGCATGTGCGTACAATGACATACCATACTGCAGTTTTCGAATGAAACACGCACCACAGGCTACTCTACGAACGATTATAAGATAATAGGCGAGTCCAGGTAGGGTAAAAAGGGGGATAAGCAATATGAATTGAAGTTGTAGTGAAATAGTCACTGTTGACTAGTTAGTATCATAATAGCGGATAATATACTCATCAAAAGGTCTTGTGCCGCCCCAGTGTGGATCCTGGATACGCCTATGATGAAGTACAACATGCAAAAAGGAACTATCTACGATCAGTAACATAATTATAGTGCTGGGTAGCAACTTGTCCGCGGTTAATATTTTTTTTTCCAATTTGACCTCCCTTTTTCACTAACCTGGTACCGCCTATGGCACAAAATATGATTTATAACAGTTTGTATAATGTCACAATCACATACCATTTCATTTATCAAAAAACAACATACAAAAATTGTGTTATTACGCAATTACTTCACCCCCATATTGAGTGACCTGCACACGCCTATGATTTTTTAATTTTAAAACGTCACCATCATATATCAATTTCCAATTCAAGCTCTATCGATTCCTATTAGTTGTGTTAAAATCGGTTTATAAACATGAAAGCTATGTTGGATCAAAAATACCACTAAAATTTGTAGTTTTTCCCCCCTGTTGCCCCCCTATCCAAAATGTATATTTTATTATTATTTAGAAATGTAGATCGTGTTGAGGGGAAGCAAACACCGTTTCATTTTTGAAAATAGGACGGGTAGATCTCGAGATCTCCGGGGGGGGGGCGAAATCTCCCCCCCCCCCCTGGTACAAATAGGGGTAGCCAGGAGCCTGTTACAAATAGGGTGAAGACGATGCGTTTCAGCATCACTTCACCACTGCTGACCGGCGACCGCTGTCTCAATAAAAGTACAATGCTGGCCCACAACAAACAAAGGTGCTCTGTCAGGCAAGCGACACGTATGCGTTCATGATTGCTCAAGCACGGCCCGCTAAGCGGCTCAGGACCCAGAAAGGCAGACAAGATGGGTTTTCGTTGGATCCCACGTGCATGGGCACGCGATACTTGTTCAGGCTTATAGGCTGAGGCTGGCCCGCTCGGGGCCTGAAAGTGTTGAGCTGTTGCTTTGCTTGGCCTCCTGTGCCATATGACAGCCAATGACGAGGCTTTTCCCCAAGTTCAGCCCGAGAACCGCAACTCGGGCGCTTGTCCAGGCGCAGCCCTTTCGGGTTCTACGCATAACTGCTGGCTGGGCGACGACTCCGATGAGTACAAACGAGTACGTTGCAAAGCTTCGCACTGGGAACCTTTAAACCACAGTAGTCGATATTTAACAGTAGTAGTCGATATTTAACAGTTCCAGTAGTCGATATTTAGCATTGCTCTTCGAGTAGTTTGAATATCCGGTAGGCTGGGAAAAAACCCTCTAAATCGAAAACTACTTATGATTTGAAGAAGAAAAAAATAGTTCAATATGATTCAAATGATGGGACAAATTCGATAAGTTAAACTTCCAATTCAATGCCTGAGTCGAAATTGTCAGCAATCGAGGAAGATCCTTCAAGTTAATATATTTTGTATGGCTAAGGAATAGGTCTCCACCATATGATAGGGTCTAAAAAGCAGACCAGATTAGCAGACGATTTCATGATCCGAACCTATGGGACCGATCTGGACGGACCATTCACCATTCGATTCAGCGTTGTCTAAATCGGTGCCGTTTGCTTAGTTTCGCACACCTTAGTCCATTCTAACTAATCAAATTAATATATTAAAAAACTAAAACTAAAATAAAATGGCCCCACAAAAAACATTATAACTAATAAAATGTAGATTAGACCAAATCGGGTCAAACCGCCAAAAACTGTTGCAGACGATCCCTGCATGCTCCGAGGTCCGAGCCTATGGGCTCGATCTGGGTGAATCTTTCACCATTCGACTCCGCGTGGTCTGAAATGGTACCGTTTTGAGTTTTGTCCACTTCGGTCCACTCTAAGTGGACCAAAGTAGACCAAAACTTTTCGTACCTATTTGTCTCGGCGTAGGAACAAGAAGAGGGGGGGGGGCATGGCCCACTCACTTCCCGGCCATTTTTTTCTTCTAAAATAATTATTTTGCTCTGCCAGTAAAATGTGTGATGGCAAAAGGTTCGCCAAGAAGAGAAGAGTCTACCAAGAAGAGAAGAGTCCAACTCTGAAAAGAAATATCGCATAGAGTGGTTGGGTTTCTCTCAAGACGTGCCAATAGTTTTACTGCCCCCCCCCCCCCTACACACACACACACACACACACACACACACACACACACACACACACACACACACACACACACACACACACACACACACACACACACACACACACACACACACACACACACACACACACACACACACACACACACACACACACACACACACACACACACACACACACACACACACACACACACACACACACACACACACACACACACACACACACACACACACACACACACACACACACACACACACACACACACACACACACACACACACACACACACACACACACACACACACACACACACACACACACACACACACACACACACACACACACACACACACACACACACACACACACACACACACACACACACACACACACACACACACACACACACACACACACACACACACACACACACACACACACACACACACACACACACACACACACACACACACACACACACACACACACACACACACACACACACACACACACACACACACACACACACACACACACACACACACACACACACACACACACACACACACACACACACACACACACACACACACACACACACACACACACACACACACACACACACACACACACACACACACACACACACACACACACACACACACACACACACACACACACACACACACACACACACACACACACACACACACACACACACACACACACACACACACACACACACACACACACACACACACACACACACACACACACACACACACACACACACACACACACACACACACACACACACACACACACACACACACACACACACACACACACACACACACACACACACACACACACACACACACACACACACACACACACACACACACACACACACACACACACACACACACACACACACACACACACACACACACACACACACACACACACACACACACACACACACACACACACACACACACACACACACACACACACACACACACACACACACACACACACACACACACACACACACACACACACACACACACACACACACACACACACACACACACACACACACACACACACACACACACACACACACACACACACACACACACACACACACACACACACACACACACACACACACACACACACACACACACACACACACACACACACACACACACACACACACACACACACACACACACACACACACACACACACACACACACACACACACACACACACACACACACACACACACACACACACACACACACACACACACACACACACACACACACACACACACACACACACACACACACACACACACACACACACACACACACACACACACACACACACACACACACACACACACACACACACACACACACACACACACACACACACACACACACACACACACACACACACACACACACACACACACACACACACACACACACACACACACACACACACACACACACACACACACACACACACACACACACACACACACACACACACACACACACACACACACACACACACACACACACACACACACACACACACACACACACACACACACACACACACACACACACACACACACACACACACACACACACACACACACACACACACACACACACACACACACACACACACACACACACACACACACACACACACACACACACACACACACACACACACACACACACACACACACACACACACACACACACACACACACACACACACACACACACACACACACACACACACACACACACACACACACACACACACACACACACACACACACACACACACACACACACACACACACACACACACACACACACACACACACACACACACACACACACACACACACACACACACACACACACACACACACACACACACACACACACACACACACACACACACACACACACACACACACACACACACACACACACACACACACACACACACACACACACACACACACACACACACACACACACACACACACACACACACACACACACACACACACACACACACACACACACACACACACACACACACACACACACACACACACACACACACACACACACACACACACACACACACACACACACACACACACACACACACACACACACACACACACACACACACACACACACACACACACACACACACACACACACACACACACACACACACACACACACACACACACACACACACACACACACACACACACACACACACACACACACACACACACACACACACACACACACACACACACACACACACACACACACACACACACACACACACACACACACACACACACACACACACACACACACACACACACACACACACACACACACACACACACACACACACACACACACACACACACACACACACACACACACACACACACACACACACACACACACACACACACACACACACACACACACACACACACACACACACACACACACACACACACACACACACACACACACACACACACACACACACACACACACACACACACACACACACACACACACACACACACACACACACACACACACACACACACACACACACACACACACACACACACACACACACACACACACACACACACACACACACACACACACACACACACACACACACACACACACACACACACACACACACACACACACACACACACACACACACACACACACACACACACACACACACACACACACACACACACACACACACACACACACACACACACACACACACACACACACACACACACACACACACACACACACACACACACACACACACACACACACACACACACACACACACACACACACACACACACACACACACACACACACACACACACACACACACACACACACACACACACACACACACACACACACACACACACACACACACACACACACACACACACACACACACACACACACACACACACACACACACACACACACACACACACACACACACACACACACACACACACACACACACACACACACACACACACACACACACACACACACACACACACACACACACACACACACACACACACACACACACACACACACACACACACACACACACACACACACACACACACACACACACACACACACACACACACACACACACACACACACACACACACACACACACACACACACACACACACACACACACACACACACACACACACACACACACACACACACACACACACACACACACACACACACACACACACACACACACACACACACACACACACACACACACACACACACACACACACACACACACACACACACACACACACACACACACACACACACACACACACACACACACACACACACACACACACACACACTTTGCGTGACGTTCCTACATCCCTGCCGAAGTGCACAAAACTCAAAACGGCACCGTTTCAGATCACGCCGGATTGCATCATGGTGCATTGCAATTGCATTGGTGATTGCAAGAATCCGGCCTGATCGGTCCCAAAGGCTCGGAGCAAGGGCAGTGGCGGGGAGGGGGATTCCCCCCCCCCCCCCTTACAGGTCACAGGGGGCCCCGCCGAGATTGGCCCAGATACCATTTGCATTAGCTAAATGGCTTTCAAAAAGTCACAGAGGAGCCCTCAAACCAGGCAAGGGTCACTCTGGTGCATGTCAAGGGCCCTCAGAGACACTGAAGGGCTTTTTAAGCCGGCCCAGGGAGCCTCTTGGGCATATCCAGGGGCCCATTGAGCCTACCGATGGGCCCAACAAAACTGTCCAGGGGCCTCTCGAGCATGTCCAGGAGCCCCATGGAGCCCACTTAAGGGCGCAAAACATGCCCAGGGACTTTTAGAGCATGCCCTGGGGCCCATTGATCCCACTCAGGGGCCCCCAAAACCGGCCCAGGGGCCTCTAGAGCATGTCAACTTGTCCAGGGCCCAATTGAGCCCACCTACGGCCTAACAAACCTGCCCAGTGGCCTCTCGAGCATGTCCATGGGCCCATTGAGTATGTTCAGGGGCCTCTCGAGCCTAGCCAGGGGCACATTATAGTCTGTTTTTGGGGCCTCTTGAACCTGCCCAGGGGCCATTACAGTTTTTCCAGAGGCCCATCGAGTCTGTTCAGGGGCCTCACGAACCTGTCCAGGGGCCTCTCGAGCTTGCCCAGGGGCCAGTGAGTCTGTTCAAGTGCTTCTTGAACCTGCCTAGGGGCCATTAGAGTCTGTGCAGGGGCCTCTCGAGTTTTCCCAATGGTCCATTGATCCTGTTCAGGGGCCTCTCGAACCTGCCCAGGGGCTATTATAGTCTGATCAGGGGCCTCTCGGCTTGCCAAGGGGCCATTGAGTCTGTTCAGGGCCCTCTCGAGCTTATTCAGAGGACCATTGAGTCTGTGAACGGGGCCCTCGAGCCTGCCCAGGAGTTGCTAGCCGACGCCTGGAACGCCTGCTATAGCTGGAGCGCCTGCTAGCCGTGGTCGGCGCGGTCATAATGAGCGGTAGGGTGCTGTACTCTGACCCACCTTGTGCAATGTTTTCTTGGGTTTAAAAATGGTGGTAATTTAATAAGTCTGATGCGTTTTTGAATTCGGGGGGCGGTGGTAGTACAAATCCATTTAACAATTTTGCTCTCAGGAGAGTGTGTGCTGCAATATTTGACAGCCAGGGGCGTCGCCGACAGGAGGGTCGGGGGGAGGTCTGGGCAAACTCCCCCCACTCTTAGGAGGCGGGGGAGGGGAGGGGGGTCTACCCCCTTATTTTAGGGGTCAAAAAACAATATTTTGAAATTCCGAGATTGCCATTTTAAAGAGAATGTCATTTCATATCTTTGGTGGATTTCGTTTGCAATTTGCTTTAAAACTCTGTTTTCTACGATTTTTCCATTATTTCTCTTTTTTTACCAGCATGACGTCATGAAAACATTATTATCTCCCAAACTACTTAACCAATTTCAATTAAATTTTTACAGAATACGTATAATTGTTGTACACTCAGCTACCGAAAATTTCAGCCAGATGCACCGCATGTGTAAAAAGTTATTTAAGACAAACCTCAGGGGGGCTGTCAGCCCCCCCCCCCCCGTGGGGCGAGGGTTAAAGCTATCTGACCTGCTCTAAATCCTTTGATTTTGAATGTGTGACTTTAAGATTGTATGAGCATAATAAGGAGGTCATGTTTTACCTGTGTGCCAATTTTCATGCAAATCTGAATAGTCCGCTGTTTGACCTTAAGCCTCGCTAGTGCAGGGAGGGGGGTGGATGCCACCCTCCCCCCCCCCCGGTTTTCGGGAATAACTCGCGTAAATATCAACCGATTGCGATGAAACTTTCAGTACCCAACTTGTGAACAATTTGACACATATTTCGAAAAAATTGATGTTGTAGGTCACATGACCCGTGACCTTTGACCTGTTTCTCAAGGTCATGTAAGGCGCAACTGGCGTCCGTAGTATTGATCTTTGTAACTTGTGCAGTTTCATAGTGTTTGTTGTTCAGGAGCATATGCACAGGTGTTTCCAGGTGACAGTTGTGGTTTCCCTTGATATTGTGACCTCGATTGACTTTTTCAGAGGTCATCCGAGGTCACTGACCTCCGATGACCTGATATTACTTGTTTGGCTTCTGGCAGCTGCTCGTTTTTTAATCGAAGCTCTAGCCCAATTAGGGGCGAAACTCTAGGGGGGTTGCACCCTCCCCCCCCCCCCCCCCCCCCCCCCACCCCTACTCGGTCACGCACTGATCGGGCAGCGAGGGTTAAACCTATGACCTGCTGTAAATCCTTTGATTTTGAATGTGCAACTCTAAGATTGTATGAGCGTGATAAGGAGGTCATCTTTTACCAGTGCATTTATTTGTATGCAAATCGGAATAGTCCGTTGTATGACTTTAAACCTATCTGACCTGCTCTAAATCCTTTGGTTTTGAATGTGCGACTCTAAGATTGTATGAGCGTAATAAGAAGGTCATGTTCTACCTGTGTGCCAATTTTCATGCTAACCCGAATAGTCCGCGAATATGTTTCCGAATGTGAATATGAATGTGAGCTAGTTTGATACGCGTTTCCCTTCATGGTACTAGAAAGCTGGTACCTTTATGGTCATCTCCTTATATGGTAGCCTTTGTACGATACAAACACAACTGCCCGTTGACGAAATTGGTGGAAAAGTGTACAGATAGGCGTTTGATTTTGACCAAGGCCCTAGATACGATTTTGACCGCTTCTCGGCAGCGTTCAAGTGCAAGTTATCTTGTAAGGAGCGCTGTGTTTTTAGTAACAGCAAGCCGTGTCTTAAAAGGTAAGTTAAAACTATCCATGTTTATTATTTAATGGATGGAAACCCCCCTTGCTTACATGTGTGCATTCTGACTCATGGAACTTAAAGTGCAAGGGACTGGTACCCCGGTACGCGGTACCCAGGTAGATACCTTTTATTTATATTTTCAGAGTTTATAGGAAATACCTACAATGAAAAAGTAACATTTATGATTTTGTAAAGTAAATGCAAGCAAAATTGTACCAACTGGGGTAGGACGAAGATCCAATAGCCAGTCACATTAAAATACCAATAAACTATCATTTGCATGAAATGGCCAGGCCCAGTGTCCACCAGGCCAGGCCCAGTGTTAGGCCCAGTGTTAGTGTTAGAAATGGCTAGGCCCAGTGCTGCATGTCCACTGTCCTGTGTCCAGCATTGCAGTAGATTGCCTGCTTGCCCTTTTCATGCTAAAATGAAGCTAGAGTTAACTAGTGATACTTTACCATGTAATTGCATTGGGTATTAGCTGCACAGGTGTCACTTCCGTACACCAGCTGTAGGTAGTGTAACAAGGGGCAGGTGGTGCTGCCGGCTTGATGACGTCACTGGGAGGGTATTTGGTAATACTTCAGTAATGCACCTCCCCAGTTTATTCAAGGCTCAAGGTTACTATCACCGTTGTTGGGCTGGAGTCAAGGAAACTTTATGACATCCCAGATTCAGGCTACAAGCGAATCTTAGGCCATCCTGATCAGACTTAATGGCTATCAGCGGTAGCCCAACCCGATCAGACTTAATGCCTTAGGCCTGTTTACTACTCTATTGGACTTAATGGCAGGGTTAGGTTAGGTTATGGTATCTAAACTAACCTAACCTAAGCCTGTGATTGAGTTTGATCAAGAAGTAAACAAGCCTACACCATTAAGTCTGATTGAGTAATCAACAGGCTTCTACCAATAATAGTGAAAATACCCTCCCATTGACATCATCAAGCAGGCTGCGCCGCCCGCCCCTTGTTACACTACCTACAGCTGATGTACAGAAGTCTGACGCCTGTACAGCTAATACCTTTCATTGAAGTTAAGCATATAAATATCCTAAACCATAGTTATTTTCATTTCAAATGTAGTATTGCCCCACACTGGCATCACCACCAGTGGCCTGCCCCCCAGGCTGCCCCTAGATTAGCAGGATTTTAGCATAAGCCCTATGGAAGGGGGCCAAACACCTGGCCCAAACATCTGACTGCCACCCAACTGAAAATTGTGTGGTGACGTCCTTCGCTCCACAGTCCACACTATTAATTGGCAGTACTGAGCATGTATCTGTTCTTCAAATTCCTGGTCCCTTCTAGAATTGTAGATAGATAGTTGTCATACTTTGTTTTTGTTCAGACTATGGCTAACTGTATTACAAATATTTCATGTATTTTAAATATGAACTTTATGTAGTTTAAGAAACACTAAACTGAAATATTTCATCAAATTTAATTGTGAGTAAGTAAATTGACCATTTAGTTTGTTCCTGTTATGCTTAGTATTTAGTGTGTGTGTGTGATGTATTTAGTGTCACTTCTGATCTGACTAAGCTACATGAAAAAGCACCAGAGATATTACCACCTGCTGTCATCTTTGACAAATATGCAAGTTCTTCTGTTCTACAGCATTTTAGTTGCAAAGTATAGCAAATTATTTCATTTTTAAATTCATATTTCTACCAGTTTTACACCATACAAATGGCATAAGATGATGCAGAAAAATAAATGCAACAGGTTCTTATCTCCTAAGTGATAAAAACCTAGTTGCAATGCCCAACACATGTGTGGAATGCATATAGGATAAACCACCCATATATCAGACATTAGATTACAGTGTCCCAAAATTCCATTTTTGCTTAGGTGTCAGAGTGAAAAATTTGGGCCCAAAAAAGGCCATGAGAGTGGAAAATTATGTAGAAAATGGTACAATATGGATTTCTGCTTTGATTATGAAAGATAATGAAAGTATTCTTTGATTTGATAATGAAAGTATTCTTTGAAATCATGTATTTTTAGTCGATATTTATGTCTATTTGTGTCAGAATCAATATCACAATTTATCATTTGAGAGTGGAAAATTCACACCTAAATGGGGAGCGAGAGTGGCAAATTATTCATATTTAGGTGTTATTTCCCACCCAAATCAACAAATTTTGGGACACTGCATAGAATGTCTACTCACATGAAGACATTAGAGTTATAAAGGAATATAATAAACATAATACCAAGAACTAAACAGTAAAAATGTCCATTCTCACAATAGCACAATTGGTTTGTTAGCATCTTGTAGATGTCATTATTGTTTGTGTTTATACACAACGTATATTAGCATGCATCGCAATCGTCTCGCAGATAAGCACACGCATCACACCCCAACGTGACACAGCGGTACATCCGCGTGTCCCAACGCACACAGGCGTCTGATCTCCTCCCTCAGAAGTGAATACCACCAGTCTTCACTCTTCCCACCGGGCGGTGTGGCGGCGGCGGCCCAACTGCGGCGCCGTGCGGAGCGACGGTGGCGCCACCCCGCAGAGCGACGGAAACGCCACCCCGCAGGGCGATGGTGGCGCCACCCTGCAGAGCGATGGTGGCGCCACCCCTCAGAGCTACGGTGGCGTCCCATCGCGGACAGTCGAGACTCTTGTCCCCCCCCCCCCCCCTCCCCCCCCCCCCCCCACCGGATGTGGCCCCAGTGTGGCGCGCGGGACATGGCCACCGGACAGAGCGGCGAAGAGTCGTCCGCCGATCACCACGGCAGCTCCGCAGCCGCAGGGGCCGACGCCGCCGAGCGGGTCCACCACGAGCGGGGCGCCGCCGCCCCGCACTACCGACACGGAGCCGCCCTGGATCACTCGCCCCCATGCAAAATGTAACAATATCTCGAACTTTAATCAATATAACAGCACTGCTGTAACAGGCATCAGTGTCCTAGGATTGCAAAATTTGGGTCAAAAACGATACCCTGTGGGTAATATTTGTCCACTCTTTTTTCCCCGGTTTTACTGAGTTTTGCACTCTCTAAATCGAAATCCTTTTGTTAACTATAACCTGATATTACTAACGCTAATATTAACCTGTGGATGAAAAAATAAGGTAGGAAAGTATTGCCATTTTTCTGATGGATGAGTTTTGGTAAAGCCGAGTACATCATATGGTCTTTTTAGGTTGAATTTTCCACTCTTTATGGTTATTTTTGTGCCAAATTTTCCACTCCGCACCCTGGCTTCAAAGCAATCTTAGGACTCTTGACAGGCGTCTATATCGCTCCTTGTCTGTTGGCACACTAAATGATTGCTGCCCAAGGCCATTTTGCAACAGGTGGTATGATTCGGAGCATGAATGCCAAAATCACTCCTAACATCAGGCAACTAAATGGCTGATATCTCCCAAAGTAGCCAAAAGTAGTAAAACTATGGGTAGGAACTGAAAGCGCATTGTTTGAAGATGTATTGGTATAAATGTAGCAATTAGCATAGTTATCTAAAGCGTTCCATCTGAACCACCTCCATCCTGTTGAAGGATGGTGTCTGACACATTCGGCAGAAGTTTAGCCGTCGCTGGCGACTCATTCTGCTTCGTCCGCTGCATTGCTGAGGTTGCCATCGTGTTCAGAGTCTCCTCGGCGTGGTACTCAGCGGTCATGGTTTGTCCTCGGAATGATGTGCTGAGAACCCCAGTAGCTCACCACTCCCCAGACCATTATCTTGAGTGACTGTTTCACCGTTTCGGTGGCGGGAACTGCACGGCTACTGTGGGCGTAGACGCATTCGTTCCGGTGGTTCGGTTTTGGCAAAGCTCGAATGACGACTCGTCGATGAACGTGACCCGCCACCATTACTGTATCGTCCAGGTCCTGCGTTCTCGGATGAATGCTAGTCGCTTTCACTTTTGCTCTTCGGACAGCTTCGGCTGGCGGTGCAGTTTGAGGGGCTTGAGACGTCTTGTCAGGTTGAAACACTTGGTCAGGTTGTCATGGAAGGTCGTGCTGGATGCCGGGTGACCCTTAGCAGTCAGCCGCTTGGCCAGTTTCCCCATGGATAATGGGTGTCTTCAGGACGATTTTGGCAGCTCGGCCCGTCTTTCTCTCTCGATCAGCTTTGTTTCCGAGGGATCTTGCACATGCAATCACGAAATAAATGCTTGTGACGGATACTCCGAGTTGTTGAGCTACGTTGACCTGGGTCATTACAACGTGAACCATAGAAACCCCGCGGTGGCGCGTCTACAAAGCGACATGAGTGTTTCTTCAACATAGCTGACATTGCCTCTAAGTGCGAAGGGTGCTTCTCATAAACTGACTCTTGATGTCTTATAACGGCGGAGGCCAGCTCAGCGGGGCAGGTCATGTGACCAACCTGGATTCCTGGATGCCCTGAGGCGGGGTCTCGATTGATATAATTCCGGCCACACAGTGTTCTAGGATTGCAAAATTTGGGTGGAAAATGTCACCCTGTGGGTAATATTTTTCCACTCTTTTCCCCACAGTTTTTCTGTGAATTTTCCACTCCCTAAATCAATATTTATTTGATAACGAACTAGGGAATTTGGGTGGAAAACGACACCCCATGGATACTATTTTTCCACTCTTTTTCCTGAGTTTTACTGTAAATTTTCTACTCCTTATTTTAAAATGTATTAGATAATTGGAACCCTGATACTTATTTATGAATGCAATGATAGGGACAGCCTGTGGAGGGAAAGGTAATTGGGCATTGATAAAGCACAGTACATGTTTTGCTAAATTTTCCACTCTTTATGCTGATTTTTAGCCAGAATTTCCCACTCCGCACCCCAGCTCCAAAGCAATCCTAGGATCCTGACCAGGGGAGAAAGCGTATGACCAAGGGGCAATCAATTTCCGGACATCCCGTAGGTACCATTCGTAGCTTTTCCTAAACTTCCTCAAAATAAACTTACTTAGCTTGACAATTGCTGTTCCTGCTGCTTTCAGGAGTACCTCTTGTGGTTCTATCATTCCAATGGTTCAAATTCGATGAGGACAGATCACTAGCTTTACCATGGATCTGTTGAAGGAAAGACTGCAAACCATCGCAGCCAAAGGGCGGCTGACTGATCAGGAAAAACAACAACAGAAGAAGGAGGAAGATGCCGAGGTAGAAAGACTCTTTACCGAATGGAAGGGACTGAAACTGCAAGACGAGGACGCATCTCTGAAGGTCATCCCTCGCTTTTACATGAAACCGCCTGGCGAGGAGGACCTCCTGCAACAGAAGCTGCGCGAGGAGGCGCGCGCCGTCTTCCTGCAGCGTCGCAGCGAGCAGTTGTTGAACAACGACGAGCTGAAGGCGTTGTACGTGACGCTGGACGAGCACCGCACTCCGCCTCTGGACGGCGCGGAGAGCATGCTCGGCTGGGATGATTTCTGCACCGCCTCCGAGCGAGCCGCGCCCAAGTGCAAGCGTTACTTCACCCCGTTTGTTTTCGCCAAGCTGCAGCAGGACGACCCGTATGGGCGGATCAGCATGATGTCGTTCTTCAACTACGTCATGCGGAAGGTGTGGCTGCACCAGACGCGGATCGGCCTGTCGCTGTATGATGTCACCGGAGAGGGGTTCCTCCGGGAGATGGACCTCGAGAATTACATCCTCGAGATGATCCCCACACTCCCGCAGTTGAATGGGCTCGAGAAGTCCTTCCACAACTTCTACGTCTGCACGGCCGTTCGCAAGTTTTTCTTCTTCCTCGATCCACTGCGTACGGGCAAGATCAAGATACAGGACGTCCTGGCGTGCAGCTTCCTGGATGAACTCCTCGAATTGCGCGATGAGGAGTTGAGCAAGGAGGCGCAGCGGTCCAACTGGTTCTCGGCTCCCTCGGCGCTGCGCGTCTACGGCCAGTATCTGAACCTCGACCGCGACCACAACGGCATGCTGAGCAAGGACGAGTTGGCTCGCTACGGCACGGGCACCCTAACCTCTGTCTTCATGGACCAAATGTTCCAGGTGTGCCTCACCTACGACGGCGAGATGGACTACAAGACGTATCTCGACTTCGTCTTGGCTCTGGAGAACCGACGCGAACCACAGGCCCTCCAGTACCTCTTTCGCATTCTCGACGTGCAGCACAGCGGCTGCCTCAACGTCTTCGCGCTCAACTACTTCTTCCGCGCGATCCAGGAGCAGCTGGAGGCGCATGGACAGGAACCGGTGCCGTTCGAGGACATCAAGGATGAGGTGTTCGACATGGTGAAGCCGGTAGACCCGCTGCGCATCACCCTGCAGGACTTGGTCAACTGCGGACAGGGTGACACTGTGGTCAGCATCCTGATCGACCTGAACGGTTTCTGGACACACGAGAACCGCGAGGTGCTGGTGGCGGA
Organism: Chirona hameri; assembly: GCA_036785665.1. Taxonomy (NCBI): domain Eukaryota; kingdom Metazoa; phylum Arthropoda; class Thecostraca; order Balanomorpha; family Balanidae; genus Chirona; species Chirona hameri. The sequence continues at coordinate 31,209 of JAXIVJ010003287.1, forward strand.
GGGCGATGATCCGGCTGCAGTGCTGCTTGCCGACAAATGACTGAGGTGATGCGAAGTTGTGGTCCTTTTCGTGATCATAGGTGGCGGTGTTCATCTGCATTGCTGCCTGTACTCGTGAATGTCGTCCGTGAGATTGTTTGTTGGGCGATTCGGCCTCATCTTTTGTGGCATTCCTTTGCATTTGCTCCAGTCGAGCATCAAACATTTCACTTCCATGCTTCAGGTATACGTACCGAATAGCATTAACGCGTTGTTCGACACTAATTGGTCAGTAGCATTCTATCATTTAAAAGGTGTGGTACTTCTGATGCTCTCCTCATTCATGTCACCTACTTGCACTGCCATTTCGTGTTTGTTTTCGGTTCGCCAGTGGAGATCTCGGTGCCATCTAAATAGCGGTCCTTCCATGTCACTTCCGTCACCATCCACCATCGTCGTCATTCATTCCCCTTTCAATCACCATTTAAACGTGGAATGAGCCATTGCTGAGCTGCTGGCAGGCTGTGAGTCATGTCATGTCACATGTATGTGGCGATCAGGAGTGGGTACAAGAGGGTATGGTTTCGTGTGAGTTTGCCAGACGCCAGTGTAACATGTGGCGGTCAGGAGTGGGTACAAGAGGGTATGGTTTCGTGTGCGTTTGCCAGACGTCAGTGTAACATGTGGCGGTCAGGAGTGGGTACAAGAGGGTATGGTTTCGTGTGCGTTTGCCAGACGCCAGTGTAACATTTGGTGGTCAGGAGTGGGTACAAGAGGGTATGGTTTCGTGTGCGTTTGCCAGACACCAGTGTATGCGTGTTGCGTTTGACTGATAGGTATGCCCGATGGCGATAAAAGAGAAGGTTAGTTGTATGTTGCCGATCTGAGGTGCTTAAAAAGGAGTTATCTAGACATACGGCCGCCAGGAGGATAAACTGTTAAAATTGCAGGATTGATGAATCTGAATGCATTGGATTGAATTGTTGAAACGTGTGCTAGACTTGTAATTGTGTAGATATGGTACAAATATGATGATCGCTGAGCTAGGTGTATGTATATTAATGTTTCCGCACTGGTTCGTGTTGAATGTTAATAAATTGTATTGTAAATGATTGGATCTTTTTTAGCGGTATGGAAATGAAATGTGACATCTTAGGTGCAACGTTAAAGCATTCAAAGGAAGTCGTCACTTTATAAGCCCTCTTAACTGGTTGTTATTGTAATGTGGGTCCCTTTGGGCGCCAAGTGACCAAAAGCAGTCGGTGCGCCCTAAAACTCCAATCATCATCATCAGACTTGTGCCTGGATCCCAAGTTAGATATAGGATCCCAGTGGATCACTCGGCATAAAATGCATGAAGATCTTAGATCCCAGTGGATCCATCTGCGTAAAATGCATAAAGATCTGGGATCCTGGATCCCTCGGCGTAAAATGCTTCAGGATCTGGGATCTTTGTGGATCCCTCTGCTTATTGTGTACCTGGATCTGGTATCCTATGTGGATCCTGGGACACAGGTGACAGGACACAGAGATCCGGATCTCAGCTGGATCCCGGGATCCAGTCACATGTCTGATCATCATCATCATCATCATCATCATCATCATCATCATCATCATCATCATCATCGTCATCGTCGTCGTCGTCGTCGGCGTCGGCGTCGGCGTCGGCGTCGGCGTCGTCGTCGTCGTCGTCGTCGACGCCGCCGCCGCCGCCGCCGTCGTCGTCGTCGTCGTCGTCGTCGTCGTCACGGATACTTTGAGAGACTACATGAGTTGTGATCAGTCGGTCGCAGCTCTCTCTGGGTGTCTACCAGGCCTGGATCTATAAGAGTTTGAACGGAGACGTTGTGCACACTTAAATCAACAACATTGAGACATTGCCTCATGAAAATCACAAGATAAGTTGTGCGGCTGCTTTCTGGTTACGTCTCGATGGTTGATGGTTAGCTACCATACCGTATTACCATGACGAGTAATGATCTGGAAAACGTTATGCGACAAAAGTTGTTCACCAGCTATACCAGGTGCCAAGAAGCCTTGTTAACATTGGTCAGGTGGGTATTCTAAGTTGTTGTCAATAACACTTTTCTGCCCAAATCACATATACCCGGCATGGTTCCTAAGGCTTTTTTGATCCAACGTGTTCGAGGTATGCAGTGTCGCTGTATGTCTTTAGTAAATGTCTCTCATAAGGCATTAATCCTGTGCTGAAACTGTTGAAACGTTTTCTGAGAAATGTGCAAATGTCGGACAGAATTTGTTTCATTTGCAGCTTTTTTCTGAGACTGATATTGGCTGATTTAGGACAGCAGGTTGTGATCGTGCTGCCGTGCTGCTGCCTGCCAACACGTCGTGTGCGCTGCCAGTCGTTATTGGCTGAATCTCCATCTGTTTCAGGTCCTTACAATGTTCACTCTGCGCCGCCTGGCGCGCTGCCACCGCCATCTGCCTCAGCAGCGCCACTTACAACAGCAGCGCCACCTATACCGTCACGTGCCGACTCGACTGTGTCCCGCCGGCCGACCGGTGGCGCCATCTCTGCCGGCGATTCTCGAACGTCCCTCGTCTTTGCATCCGGCACTCTCTCGGCGGTTACACACGTCACTAACGACCCCGCTGCACACGACACAAACCAGCCCGCTACACACGACACAAACCACCGCGCTGCACACAACACTAACGACCCCGCGCCAGCCGAGACCGGCGGATCCGGACTATGAGATCATCTACCGGTTTCCATACATCACCACTGTACGTCTGATCTGCCGTCTGAAGATCTACCAGACGGGACTGACGCTGGCGGCCGTGCCGGTCACTGCACTGCTGCAGGACACCGCCGCTGCCACCAAGGTAAGATGACGTCACCGGACTGATACTGGCGGCCGTACCGGTCACTGCACTGCTGCATGACACCGCCGCTGCCACCAAAGGTAAGATGACGTCACGGGACTGACGCTGGCGGCCGTACCGGTCACTGCACTGCTGCAGGACACCGCCGCTGCCACCAAGGTAAGATGACGTCACGGGACTGATACTGGCGGCCGTACCGGTCACTCTGATGCTGCTGCAGGACATGATCCTGGTCCTCTCAAAGACGCTGAGGATCCTGCTTCCCGAATTAGGCCCTTCCGGGCCGAAATAGAGCCCATTCAGGCCGAGAGAGTGCCTTATCAGACCGGCACAGGGCCTTTTCGGACCTAGACCGTAGCACTCTCAGACCAGACTAATGCCCTTTCAGACGTCAAAGCCCCTCTCAGACTGGGCTGGGTCACCTCAGACTGGGCTGGGCCCTCTCAGACTGGCATAGGTAATAGGGCCCTATCAGGCCTTGAAAATACGTTCCCGAGATTATCCCAGGGCCCTCTCAGGCTGGAAAATAGCCTTTGAGACCAGCCGACGACCCTCTTACACAGACCTCAGGCACCTCAGGCGGACCTAGAGCTCTCTTAGACCGACCGAAGGCCCTTAGGATGACCGAGGGCCCCTCAGCCTGGACGAGAGCTCTCTAGGCCAACTGAGGGCCTCTAAGGCCGACTGAGTGCCCCCTCAGACCGACCGAGGCCTCGCAGACTGACCTAGGGCACCCTCAGGTCAACCAACGGCCCCCTCAGGGAGGAGCTAGGACCGACCGTGGGTCCCTTAGGCCGACCGAGGGAACCCTCAGACCGATCGAAGGCCCCTCCGGCCGACTGAGGGCCTTCAAGACGACCGAGGGCACCCTCTGGTCGTCCGAAGGCTACCTCAGGTCGACTGAAGGCCCCTCAGGCTGATCGAGGTCCCTCAGGCCAACCGAGGGCACCCTCAGGCCGACCGAGGACTCCAGGCCGACCTGGCACCCCTTAGGGTGAGGGGGGCCTGAGAAGTCCCCCTCAAAGAGAAGAAGAAAAGAAGAGAAGCCTGAGAGAAGAAGAGAAGCCTGAGAAGACGAAGTCCCTCAACCCTTAGACTGAGTGCCCTTCAAGCCGACCGAGTGTCCCGCAGGCCCACTGAAGGCCTGCTCATGCCGACCGAGGGCCTCTCATGCCGACCGAGGGCTTCTCATGCCGACCGAGGGCCTCTCATGCCGACCGAGGGCCTCTCATGCCAACCGCGAGTCCTCTCATGCCAACCGCGAGTCCTCTCATGCCGGCCGAGGGCCTCTCATGCCGACCGAGGGCCTCTCATGCCAACCGAGGGCCTCTCAGAGGTGACTACTGTACAGAACATATCATGCCGACCGAGGACCTCTCATGCCGACGGAGGGCCTTTCAGAGGTGACTACTGTACAGAACATATGATGCCGACCGAGGGCCTCTCATGCCGACCGAGGGCCTCTCATGCCGACCGAGGGCCTCTCATGCCAACCGCGAGTCCTCTCATGCCGACCGAGGGCCTCTCATGCCGACCGGGGGCCTCTCATGCCGACCGAGGGCCTCTCATGCCGACCGAGGGCCTCTCATGCCGACCGAGAGCCTCTCATGCCGACCGAGGGCCTCTCATGCCGACCGAGGGCCTCTCATGCCGACCGGGGGCCTCTCATGCCAACCGCGAGTCCTCTCATGCCGACCGAGGGCCTCTCATGCCGACCGAGGGCCTCTCATGCCAACCGCGAGTCCTCTCATGCCGACCGAGGGCCTCTCATGCCGACCGAGGGCCTCGCATGCCGACCGAGGGCCTCTCATGCCGACCGCGAGTCCTCTCATGCCAACCGAGGGCCTCTCATGCCGACCGAGGGCCTCTCATGCCAACCGCGAGTCCTCTCATGCCAACCGAGGGCCTTTCATGCCGACCGAGGGCCTCTCATGCCGACCGGGAGTCCTCTTGAGCCTAGCAACGGCCCTCTCAGACCGGCCACGGGCCCTCTCAGGTGGACCGATGATCCTCTCAAAACGCTGAAGGCCCAGTCTGACTGCGTTCAAGCCCTCTCAGACCAGCTGGGTATTCAGACCAGCTGGGTACTGGGTATTCGCAGGCCCAGTAGCCGAGTTTCAGCGATTGGTCCTTCAGCCAGGTGTAGTCCATGGCCATTGCGTTCCAGGAGGGGGTCATGCCAGCCCCCTTAGACCCATAATTGCGTCTAATATGCATTGATATTGAACGATGTGCTGGTTAGTTCCTGTTCTGACCACCAGGTGTGTGTGTTGGCTGGTTCCTGTTTCGACCACCAGGTGTCTGTATGTTAGTTAGTTCCTGTTCTGACCACCAGATGCCTATGCGCTGGTTAGTTCCTCTTCTGACCGCCAGATGTCTCTGTATTGTTTAGTTCTTCTTCTAACCGCCAGATGTCTCTGCTGTCGCAGGTGGGCGCTATAGGCCTGTTTGCCGCCTGTATGCTGTACGTGATGGGCGAGTTCTTTCGGCGTTTCGTCGGTTTGATATACCTGCACCAAGACGGACGGCAACTCAAGATATCCCACCTCACCTTCTGGGGAGGCAGGAGGGATACCGTGCTGCCGGTGGAAGACGTCGTGCCCTTCTCAGAGCTGAAGGACTCGCCGGCAGATGTGTACTTCAAGCTGCGGAGGTATACGAGCAGCGAGACGTTTTACGTGTCGCTCCGCTACGGTGGCGTCGCCAGTCGGCAGAAATTGGAAGCTGTGTTTGGTCCGATTGAGGATAGATGACGCGGTGTGCGCCGTGTGGGTAGGTGATTGGGATTGCGATGGGTTCATGTCTGATGTGAATTGTTGGTTGAACTTTATCAGACTTGTCCATGATTCAATGTGAATCGACTACTTTTGATTGAATCATTCTGATTTCAAATGAATGATTCATGAATCGATTCACCTCATGCGCAAACCTGTTGTGAGTCACTGATTGAATCATTCATACAGAGAAAATAGGCTGATTGAATCATTCATTGCTCAAAGAATCATTCTTTTTTGGTCGAACAGCATAAACTGTCCACAAAATATGCCAGCGGCCCAGAATTCATCTGTGGACAAACTGCCCTGTGGACAAACCAGGCACTTAATGGCCAATTATATGAGTTCTGTGTCCTGCGCTGTAGCCTGTAATTCATCTATGCGTAAAGAAAGCGAGGCTTTGTGTCCAACTCCAGTGAGCACATAGCCACTGTTCAATCAGCCCCAACTAGGTGAATACCTTGGAACTGGTAGGGTTAGGGGTAAGTACCTAAATACTTAGAAAAGGTAACTAACTCATACTTTGGTTCATAAACCACACAGTACACGCACACCTTTTTCACACGAAAAATTAGCAAAAGGTACCCACCTTTCCTAGTTTCTAGGCTATACCATATCAAAAACTAAATCATAAACAAACATTTGCATGACCTCCGCATGTCCCAAATATCACTGTCGCATCGGCGCCGCTTTATTCCACATCATGCTTTATACAAAATAATACCTAATGAAAATCAAAATAAATGTTCTATTCGCTAAAAAAAGTGAAACGTAAAGTCATTAATGAATGCTTTTGGAACTTGGAATTTGCAATTATAGTAAATATTATAAATATCATTTTATAATCAAAATAAACAACACGCGTGTCCAATTGGCTCACATTCACATTCACATTTGGGAACACATTCGCGGCCTATTTGGATTGGCTTCAAAATTGGTACACAGATAGATCACGACCTAGTGATCATTCTGGTAAAATCTTAGAGTCGCACATTCAAAATCAAAGGATTTAGAGCAGGTCATATGTTTAACGTCAAACAGCAGACTATTCTGATGTGCATGAAAATGGGCACACAGGTAGAGCATGACCTCCCTATCACGCTCATAAAATCTTAGAGTCGCACATTCAAAATCAAAGGAGTTAGACAAAGGAGTCGACACTTCTCTTTAATGTTGAGTGATTGAATCAAGATTGAATCATTCATTATGGTAATGTTGAGTGATTGAATCATGATTGAATCATTCATTATGGTAATGTTGAGTGATTGAATCATGATTGAATCATTCATTATGGTAATGTTGAGTGATTGAATCATGATTGAATCATTCATTATGGTCCGTGAATCACTGTGAATCGATTCATGATAAATATGAATCATTGACAAGTCTGAACTTTATGATGAGTTTTGAGGCGAAAATGTTTGCCTGAAGTTGATTTAATGTCGTCGTCATCTTTCGCAGCAAACTTGTGGTAAGAACGTATCATTTAAGGTGGTCTGAACTGAGAAAGCAGGGACAAGCTTCGTGCACGTTATGTAGCGTTAAATTGTCAAGAATCTCCCTACCTCTTCTTATTCCAAGAATAATTGTCATCGGTTGCAATTCATATGTGGAATAAGTTTCCAAATGTGTCGCAAATAATCATTACTGACACGTATGTTTCCTATACTGAGAAGTGATAGCGGCGACTGTTGAAACACTATCTATCTCCAACTCTCCGCGATCCCTCAGCACCGCCGTTCCAAAAACACGGCTAACACAGAAAGCTGTATAGTTCTATCACAATGTTAAAAGTTGCCACTGATCTGCGCACGCGTCGCGACGCGCAGTCTTCTGTAGAGTAGAGTCGCCTCTGTCCACCGTCCGTCGCGCCACCCCGCCGACAACAGGACACCACGCGACTCGCAGCCTCCGCCGGTACTCTACCGGGTAGAGAAGAGACCCCCGGCAGCGTAACCGCTCGCCCCACAACTGATCCGAGCAGCGCTCTACCGGGTAGAGAAGAGACTCGACAACGTAACCACTCGCCCCACAACTGATCGAGATTCGAGTAGCACTCTACCGGGTAGAGAAGAGACCCCCGGCAACGTAACCGCTCGCCCACAACTGATCCGAGTAGCAATGTCATCAGAAATGGGAACACAGCGAGGCCGTGGGATCAGCACACAGAGATTCTCCGCCGGGTCGACAAAAATGCATGCTCGCACGTGCGGCCACGTGCGTTCCTTCCAAACACATCCGCGGAAAAGCGCTCGCAGACAACAGAACTACGGTCACAATCGCGTCAGCACGTGGTACGTGGGAGTACGTGGCACAGCACGTGGCGCGGTCTTACACGTGGCGCGGCACAAACCCGTGGCGGGTGGGCGCGGAGAGCAGGAATGTTAGGCGGACATGGCCGGCGGCGTGACGCGGCGGCTCTGCTATATACACGGATAGGAGCACGCCAGCTTGGTGCGTCCGTCACCGACGGGTGACTCCAGCGTCGCGGAGCCGGCCGCCATGTCCGCGCGGGCTTCACGATTTAACCGACACATTGATACACTGAAATATCGGCAGACAACGCCTCCTCGTCCCTCACACAGCAGCAGTGCACGCTCCGAAACTCGTCTGTCGCGCGAACGGCCTGCAGGGAGCAGTTGTCAGACCTGCCGCTAGAGGCGCTGCTGTCGCCTCTCGAGCCATCCGATCCATTCCTCCACACCATCGCAGCACCCGACATTCAACGACTGACAACGAGACAGCTAGAGCCTACGACACCAAAGGATGGCACATCAACACCGGATAAGACTAGCGGGTTACATTGAACTACCAATAACCTCCGGTCGTCTGTCGTCACGTGACCTGGCCCGCCGGCCGCACACTGGGTCACGTGACCGCCTGCAGCTGCGCAATAAATAGACGGTTCCCGGCGGCCAAACTCGACGTGCGGCGAGCCTGGCGCACTGGCGGCGGATTCGGCGCGCTCCGCGTCCGCCGTCCGTCTGCGGTAAACTGTAAAGCTCTGAACACTGCCCTCGGGCGCCGTCGGTCTGCGCATGCGCAGTGCGCTCAGTCCCGCTTCCGACAGACCTTGCGCGTGCGCTTCCTCAATCTGCGCATGCGCCGTGACCAGTTGTTTTTCCACTCGAGGACGATGCTCTTGTTGTTGACCAGAAGGCCGGTGCGGCGCTGAGGGTCGGCGCCCAGAATCAGGTATTTGCTGGAACGATATAGACCGGTTAGAGAAAGGTGACCAGAGGGAGAGGATATGTCGTCAGTGGACATATCGAGAGTAAATCAGAGGCACAACTAACTGATCAGCAGTAGCACCAGTTAAAGTACCCCACTCATTCTGCATTCGCCTATATGAATTGTGGGAGGTACGCCATGGCTGCTCTATCATTGAAACTTTCATGCTGGCGTTATTGAAAAACGTACATAACTCGTAAGCTCGTACTCATACGCTCGTACTCGTACGCTCGTGCTCGTACGCGTACGTTCGTACTCTTACGCTCGTACTCGTACGCTCGTACGCTCGTACTCGTACGCTCGTACTCGTACTCGTACGCCCGTACTCGTACGCCCGTGCTCGTACGCCCGTGCTCGTACGCCCGTACTCGTGTACTCGTACGCTCGTACTCGTGCGTTCGTACTCGTACACTCATACTCGTCCGTTCGTACTCGTACGCTCATGCTCGTACGTTCGTACTCGTACGCTCGTACTCGTACTCTCGTACTCGTACGCTCGTACTCGTACGCTCGTACTTGTACGCTCGTACTCGTACGCTCGTACTTGTACGCTCATACTCGTACGCTCGTATTCGTACGCACATCTCGTGCACAACTCGATCCGACAGCTCCTGATCGGAGACCGTTGCGGATTTGCTCTGGGCACGGTTGTAATATAATAACCCCCATCGATTTCGTCCTGAGGACAGGTTGCAAAAAAAAACAGACTGTTGATCTTGATCTTGGGATAGTTTAGAAGATTTGATCAAGGGACAGTTTAGAAGGCTACCTGTTTATTTTGATCTGGGAGCAGTGGCAAATGATCTACCTGTCGATTTTGATCTGGGGGGCAGTTGCCTGTTGACCTACCTGTTGATTTGTATCTGGGGATAGTTGACTGACCTGTTTATTTTTATCTGGGGGCAGTTGTGATAGACCTACCTGTTGATTTTGATCTGTGGACCGTTGTGATAGACCTACCTGTTGATTTTGATCTGGGGACAGTTGCGATAGACCTACCTGTTGATTTTTATCTGGGGGCAGTTGTGATAGACCTACCTGTTGATTTTGATCTGTGGACAGTTGTGATATACCTACTTGTTGATTTTGATCTGTGGACAGTTGTGATAGACCTACTTGTTGATTTTGATCTGTGGACAGTTGCGATAGACTTACCTGTTGATTTTGATCTGGGGACAGTTGCAGTTGATGTCCTTTCGGCGCACCAGCAGGTAGCTGCTGCCACGGCGGAGTTTCCATTGCGGAGAGCGTCGGTACACTGTCTGGATGTTGATGACAAACTTGACGTAGCTGTTGAGGACTTGTTGGTCGACCACCTGAGCCAGGAGCGCTGCGAGTGAAGAGGTCGGAGGTTAGGTTAGGTTAGAGGTCATAAGTCAGAGGTCAGAGATTAGAGGTCAAGGTCAGGGTCAGAGGTCAGATGTCAGAGGTTAGAGGTAAGAGGTTAGAGGTCAGAGGTCAGAGGTTAGAAGTCAGAGGTCAGAGGCTAGGTCAGAGATCCGGAAACAGGGCAACGGACGGCCTACAGGCCGTAGACCGGAACAACTTTATTGGCTGATTATCATTCGCGATCAACTGGGAAAACTAAAAGGTAAAGATCACCAATGCATCAAATGGATCAATACAGACAAGTCTGATCCACTCTAAATTAATGTGGGTTTCCAAGACAGAACCGATAAAAAAAATTCAAAACTGGTTTGCACAAAAAATGACCAACAAATATAATTATGAGGAACTGCGCTGAATTATCAGATACAAAATGTCCGATTATGAGGATTTCGAACTTACCATAGTCTCGCTTGCACATCTTCTTAGCGTTCACCTTCCGGCTTGTTATCCGGCATTTACCGCATTTATCTGTGGGAAGAAACATAATTTTACAACTTTGCATAGTGTGAATAAGACGGTCAACAGAGTTAACACAATGGTCAAACGTGACATGGTGTGTCGGGCGGGTTAACAGAGTTAACACAATGGTCAAAAGTGGCATGGTTTGTCGGGCGGGTTAACAGAATTAACACAATGGTCAAACGTGACCTGGTTTGTCGGGCGGGTTAACAGAGTTAACACAATGGTCAAACGTGACATGGTTTGTCGGGCGGGTTAACAGAGTTAACACAATGGTCAAACGTGACATGGTTTGTCGGGCGGGTTAACAGAGTTAACACAATGGTCAAACGTGACATGGTTTGTCGGGCGGGTTAACAGAGTTAACACAATGGTCAAACGTGACATGGTTTGTCGGGCGGGTTAACAGAGTTAACACAATGGTCAAACGTGACATGGTTTGTCGGGCGGGTTAACAGAGTTAACACAATGGTCAAACGTGACATGGTTTGTCGGGCGGGTTAACAGAATTAACACAATGGTCAAACGTGACATGGTTTGTCGGGCGGGTTAACAGAGTTAACACAATGGTCAAACGTGACATGGTTTGTCGGGCGGCTTAGCACTATCAATTAAGTATTTGCATACACCTTAATAACAGGATTCGGCGCCGTTCTTCTGAAAAAGGCGGTGCTTTGTAGCTGGGTTCGCAGCAGCCTGATCCACCTCGCCGGCATCAACGAAGCTGCACAGCCCCCAACGACGACCAGCGGTATTTCAGTTTGCCACCAACGTCGACAGATGTCGCCGCCGGCTATTCGACCGTGATTAATGCACCTCCATTTGGCGGATCTGTAATGGAGTTCTCACTGTAGTTGCCAGCAATGGCATTCACTTATTTTGATTGGGCTTTTATGGTGCTAATGTAGTTATTTATTAGACCGGACCGCTCCGGCTTCACGGGGTGCGAGGCACGTTTATAATTGCGGTCACGAAGGCCACACGGTCACGGGCCGGGGACGAGCGCGCTGAAAAGCAGCTGACGGCCGGTACAGGGTCCGGCTGCCCGGCACCGATCAGTGCTTGGCATAAACCGGGAGGATTCAATGCTTGGCATAAACTGGGCGGATTCAATGCTTGGCATAAACCGGGCGGAAGTGATGGGGTGTTAAAATAGCCAGCTCCGCTTTTGATCGGCTGGTCTAAGGAGGGATTGCAAATGGATTGGGGCCATGTGTACCGAAGTTTCCTTGACATCCTTCAAAAAGTGTAAATTGTAGGGATTAAATCTGTAACCAAAATGGGTCATCATACAGTTGAGCTGTATGCAAATAATAATAAAAAAGAATGGATGCTCTGGTAACTAACAAATGTACATTGCAACTCTGTGTGGCTAAACCGGAACACAACTGGCTAGCCGTGTTGAGAAAAGGCCACTTGGGCTCTCCCAGGTCCGATACCCACGCATTAGAGTAACGAGAAGGGACACGCTGCAGGACCGGATACTGCGTCGACACAGTGATCGTCCATCAGATTTACCAACCATTTGTGCAATCAAATGGTATTTGCAGCGAAACCCAACTTTACAATGAGCAGTGGGAATGATTGCCTCCTGGCAATCAGTCGATACGTCCTCTTAGGGGGAAGCATGACTACGCTGGATGAATGGTAGATCAGTCGGCTGCCCCCTCGCCACGCCGGCGCACCAAAGTTTCACTGTCGAATGTTAGTAAATATCTCTACCCAGTCACCTTATCGTAAGATGATGTTTGACAAAGTTATACATGCTTCGTACCCGGTATCTAGACACTTCTGACATCAAAAATAGCGGCCCGTGTTGTAACATCCTCAGTTTCTTATAGGTGCCGGCAAGATTCAATGTAATGTATGTAAATATAATCTAAGAAACGTAAACTATTTACCGGGCAAGATAGTTTGGTTAGCATAGGCCATAGCTGAGGCGTATAAATTAGATGATTCATCTAGCCCCAGGGTATAGATTCAGAACCTTATCGACACCGACACTCCTCCTCCAAATCGGTTGAAATTTGTCACCATTACTCACTGTCATGATATTCATCACGAAAATGACGGCAAAGTGGATCAGGATCGATACATCTTACGGAGGAAAGGGGGAGACGAGACAGGGAACAGGACAGCAGAATACAGAGCGAAATCGAGACAGAGTCAGGGGCAGAGGCAGAGGCAGAGGCAGAGCCAGAGCCAGAGCCAGAGCCAGACCCAGACCCAGACCCAAACCCAGAGTCAAAGCCAGAGCCAGAGCCAGAGCCAGACCCAGACCCAGACCCAGACCCAGACCCAGACCCAGACCCAGACCCAGACCCAGACCCAGACCCAGAGCCAGAGCCAGAGCCAGAGCGACCCAGAGCCAGAGCCAGAGCCAGAGCGAGAGAGCGAGAGAGAGAGAGAGAGAGAGAGAGAGAGAGAGAGAGAGAGAGAGAGAGAGAGAGAGAGAGAGAGAGAGAGATCCCACACCTGGCGATCGAACGGAAACAAACACCATCACACTCCCACCCAAGTCGTGACTGAGAACACCTTCCCAGGTTTAGCGCATCCATTTGTCAGACTTTGAGAACTTGGGATCTGTTCTTCGGAGAATCTCCTGGATCAGAGGTGCCCCGAACGCGCTGACTCACGTGCCCCAGGACCGCAATAAAGAAACGCAGCAGAACAGATCGGCTTGCGGATGGTAACGGTCGATTTGGCCAGTCTTTTGATTGGCGCCCGGTCAAAGGACGTATTGGCGAGATGGATGGTATATGGATGGGTGGTGGGTCACAGAGCTGAGGAGGTCGGAATTCGGAGCGGCGAACTCCGGTCAGAAGGGAAATCCGCTCTCCGTGAGGTTTGCCACGCACCTCGGCTTAGCGCTCCACGGAACTCTCTGCGCGGGGCCACAGTCCCACCCCATCGGTTCCGGACAGAGTGTGGGGATGGTAGATCGTTTGTATGATCGTTTCGTTATGATGATCGTCAGGATGATCGTATTGTATGATCGTTTGATGGTAGATCGTTTGTGTATGGGTGGCGTATAGGCGTTGTGGTATGAATACCTGACTAGCAATCGCAACGGTACTTTTCTGTTCACCTGCAGATACTCCAGCGCTTGACGGGCGCATTGTTGTTAAAGAAAATAGTTCATCTTGGAGGAAAAAATTACCCAACACGATTTGATTATATTTTGTAATACAATTTCTTTTTATATTGTCAAAAATGGTCTTATATCGCGCCGATTCAGGACAGAAGGCCGTAAATTTGTATTGTTTATCAAAACTATATGCATACTCTCTGAGTCAGAGTCCTGACGTCACGCGAATGTAAAAAATGGTTCAGCCAATCAGATTCGACAGTAGTCGCGTAAAGATAGACTCGCATTGGAGATGTGCCAACCGGCGGCCGGCGATCGCTTGCTAGCACCAGCTGCAAGCTGATTGGCTGATAGTATAGCCTCTGCCCGGGCTAGAACCAGTACAACATTCTTTCGCCAGCACCGCATTCCTTCGCCAATAACTCAAATATATTCGGATGGAGAGTCTTTTCAGTCAAGAAAACTTGCAGATAGGGGTTTCCCAACACGGGCTACAAAACTGCTATCTCAGTTTAAAACTAATGTTGAAGGTGAACTATTTCCTTTCATTTTGTCTGGGCGTGCACGGTTTATAAAACATGATATTCTGCTAAAGTTGAATCATCAAAACTGTATTATGTAGGTATAAAAATAAACGAAAAAAAATATTTGATGTTTTCATTTTTCTCAGATTCCTCCATCTACATCTTTTATAAAGGGATATGAAGGGATATGAAGGGATGAGCCATAAATCACCGAATGACAATGCGGGTGGTGTTTCATTTCGGGAACTATTTAGCCTCTCGTCCCATTGGTAGCAGCTGACACGAGCAATTTGTAATTGTGAGATTAAACGTACCTGCGCTTGTGGTTCAGTTTATTGCCCCCACTTTATGGCGCTTCTTATGGATTCCAGCTTTGAATTATAGCTTAAATATGGAGAGCAGGCAATTTCCGCTGAACGTGCAGCGTTGGCTACTTGACATTGAGGGATGTTGTGGTCCAATTACGTCCGGGAGCCTACTAAAGTCGCTAACAAAACAACCTTTTAAATAGAGCATTTTAAAGCAAATTGGCAATAAGATGCACCGTCACACAATCACGTACAAAAATCGGTTGGTATTTCCAAGTTCAATGTAGGTATTTAGGATATATTTCTTTCAAAGGGTGCTACATGTAATGCTTTAGGACATGCATTAGGATTCCAAATAGGATTCCATTAGGATTCCATTAGGATTCCAAATATATTGCATATGCAATATGCAATTTTTTTTTAATCAAATGTAGGTAATTCGGCATTCACAGTAGAACACATTGAGCATTATTTGAAACAATCGCATTTTGTATTGTGACAATTTATATTGAAGAAACTACAACATGAACATTATGACTTATCACCACAATGATCAAATCTCTTTCTACGGAGATTCATAATCTATATTGTCTTTTATTTCAAAACTATATTCCCTTTTTCTCTTTTGTGTGAAATGAGCTACCTAAAAGGACCACGCAATGAGTTTGCCCCCCTGTCGGGCTCTAATTGATCTGGTGAGTTGGGAGAAACTCATGCTCTCAAAGACAGCTGACCCCCAGTGGTGACTGGTGAGTTGGGAGAAACTCATGCTCTCAAAGACAGCTGACCGCCAGTGGTGACTGGTGAGTTGGGAGAAACTCATGCTCTCAAAGACAGCTGACCCCCAGTGGTGACTGGTGAGTTGGGAGAAACTCATGCTCTCAAAGACAGCTGACCCCCAGTGGTAACTGGTGAGTTGGGAGAAACTCATGCTCTCAAAGACAGCTGACCCCCAGTGGTGACTGGTGAGTTGGGAGAAACTCATGCTCTCAAAGACAGCTGACCGCCAGGGAGAAACTCATGCTCTCAAAGACAGCTGACCGCCAGTGAGAAACTCATGCTCTCACAGACAGCTGACCGCCAGCGAGAAACTCATGCTCTCAAAGACAGCTGACCGCCAGGGAGAAACTCATGCTCTCAAAGACAGCTGACCGCCAGTGAGAAACTCATGCTCTCACAGACAGCTGACCGCCAGCGAGAAACTCATGCTCTCAAAGACAGCTGACCGCCAGGGAGAAACTCATGCTCTCAAAGACAGCTGACCGCCAGCGAGAAACTCATGCTCTCACAGACAGCTGACCGCCAGTGAGAAACTCATGCTCTCAAAGACAGCTGACCGCCAGTGAGAAACTCATGCTCTCAAAGACAGCTGACCGCCAGTGAGAAACTCATGCTCTCACAGACAGCTGACCGCCAGTGAGAAACTCATGCTCTCAAAGACAGCTGACCGCCAGCGAGAAACTCATGCTCTCACAGACAGCTGACCGCCAGCGAGAAACTCATGCTCTCAAAGACAGCTGACCGCCAGTGAGAAACTCATGATCTCACAGACAGCTGACCGCCAGCGAGAAACTCATGCTCTCAAAGACAGCTGACCGCCAGTGAGAAACTCATGATCTCAAAGACAGCTGACCGCCAGTGAGAAACTCATGCTCTCAAAGACAGCTGACCGCCAGTGAGAAACTCATGATCTCAAAGACAGCTGACCGCCAGTGAGAAACTCATGCTCTCACAGACAGCTGACCGCCAGCGAGAAACTCATGCTCTCAAAGACAGCTGACCGCCAGTGAGAAACTCATGATCTCAAAGACAGCTGACCGCCAGTGAGAAACTCATGCTCTCACAGACAGCTGACCGCCAGTGAGAAACTCATGCTCTCACAGACAGCTGACCGCCAGCGAGAAACTCATGCTCTCAAAGACAGCTGACCGCCAGTGAGAAACTCATGCTCTCACAGACAGCTGACCGCCAGGGAGAAACTCATGCTCTCAAAGACAGCTGACCGCCAGTGAGAAACTCATGCTCTCACAGACAGCTGACCGCCAGCGAGAAACTCATGCTCTCAAAGACAGCTGACCGCCAGTGAGAAACTCATGCTCTCAAAGACAGCTGACCGCCAGTGAGAAACTCATGCTCTCACAGACAGCTGACCGCCAGCGAGAAACTCATGCTCTCAAAGACAGCTGACCGCCAGTGAGAAACTCATGCTCTCACAGACAGCTGACCGCCAGCGAGAAACTCATGCTCTCAAAGACAGCTGACCGCCAGTGAGAAACTCATGCTCTCACAGACAGCTGACCGCCAGCGAGAAACTCATGCTCTCAAAGACAGCTGACCGCCAGTGAGAAACTCATGATCTCACAGACGGGACTGCCAGTGAGAAACTCATGCTCTCACAGACAGCTGACCGCCAGCGAGAAACTCATGCTCTCAAAGACAGCTGACCGCCAGTGAGAAACTCATGCTCTCAAAGACAGCTGACCGCCAGCGAGAAACTCATGCTCTCAAAGACAGCTGACCGCCAGTGAGAAACTCATGCTCTCACAGACAGCTGACCGCCAGGGAGAAACTCATGCTCTCAAAGACAGCTGACCGCCAGTGAGAAACTCATGCTCTCACAGACAGCTGACCGCCAGCGAGAAACTCATGCTCTCAAAGACAGCTGACCGCCAGTGAGAAACTCATGCTCTCACAGACAGCTGACCGCCAGCGAGAAACTCATGCTCTCAAAGACAGCTGACCGCCAGTGAGAAACTCATGCTCTCACAGACGGGACTGCCAGCGGCAGCCTTCAATCAAACATCCGTCTGTTCGCGTGCTACAGGCCGAGCGATCGAGGCTGCGTTTATTTAGTCTGAATCCCAGTGACTGGCTGGCGCCGATTTTCGCTAACACCGTCCGCCGGTTTCAAACAAACCTATGACGGTCCTCAGGTGACAGCCAAGTAACAACGTGGGCCAGCGAGCATCAACGTTACTCCCACTTCGTCGACTTGCTGGCTCGGGGCAAACCCTAGCGCACGAGCTGTCTTTCTAGTTCATCTGATTCCGATTATCCGTGAAATTATGCTACAGCAGTGCATGCTGTTGTTACAATATACTTTTCCAGAACAACATCGCTACCCATTCAAAGTCGATCAAGAGCATCAAACTCCCAGCCCAACGACGCGCAAAACCTTACGTTTACGGCTTACATCAGTGCGAAAAGAGAAAATGTCGTGGCACTCCTAGTTGGATGGAAATGTTGACTGATTTCACGCGGAATGAATGGCTCTCACCGACCTCACGATGCCTCTGGCTTCCCGGATCCCTAGCAAGGAGCCTCTCAAATGCCCGCCAGCCGCCACACCCCATGATCTCACCTAACCACTCCTCCACCAAAGCCCGTAATGCGGCCACCTCCCTAGAGTACCCCATCCACTGCATCTCACCTCAACCACGGTAAACTCCGCTCTGGGCAAAATAAACTCCTCCGCCTAGATAAACTCAGCCCTCGGGCGAAATAAACCCAACACTCGGGCGATATAAACCCTCTCCTCCGGCGAGTATCCGCCGCGGCTGTACCGATTCAGCTCTTCGTCGGCAGATATGTCTCTCTCGGACCGATCACGGCACCGCAGCCGGATCACGGCCCGGCATTAACCGGTATAGACCGGCATTAACCGGTATAGCCCGGCATTAACCGGTATAGCCCGGCATTTAACCTCGCCCGGCGCGGCTAATATCAGCAGCTGCAGTAACCAGGCGGCCACGGTTAATGCCCTGGGGCGGTGGTGATCGCTGTACATCTCCGCTCTACTCGGGCCGGTTACGACCGTCTGGACTGCCGCTCCCGCGTCGTTCCTCGCCTCGTTCCATGGCATGATCCCTCGCTTCGTCGGCGGCCTGTCTGCTCAAGGTTCACACCAGAGTTCGCCATGGGCTGGGCTGGCACTATGGGCCATGGGCTGGGCCTGGGCTGGGCATGGGCTGGGCCTGGGCCGGGCCTGGACCGGGCCTCAACATTAAGGAAATCACTGGGCTCTGGATGGGCCTGGGCCTGACAATTTGGAAGTAATGCGCGCGTCGCACAAGCTCAGGTCAGAGCTCAAAGATATTTCAACCAGCAGTTCACTTACACAGCGACACACTGTTGCTGTGGCTGTGGCTATTTTTTAGCATAGTTGGTTCATCAGGGTTGTGCTTGACTCAGAGTCGGTGAGTCAGATTTGACTCAACTCTGACTCAAATCAACTTGAGTCAGAGTCGAGTCGCTTAAGAAATATAGGGGCTCGCCTTGAGTCAGAGTTGAGTCGCTTAAAAAAATAAGGGCTCAACTTGAGTCAGAGTCGAGTCGCTTAATCAAAATAGGGGTTTGAGTTGAGTCAGAGCGAAGTCGCATGGATGTCGCTTGAGTCAAAGTTGAGTCACCTGGATGCTTCTTGAGTCAAAGCTGAGTCGACTGATCATCCTCTTGCAAGTCAAAGTCACATCTGATATAACAAAACAAAAATTGGGAGCAACTAAATAATAAAGGGGTCCAAACAATGTTCTAGAGTGCTTTTAAAACCCACATAAATCAATTGTCTGTCTGAAGAAAAAAAACTTAAAGAGTACTTAACTCATCACAAACTCTGCTGACTGCTCCTATCATAAGTGAAACAATGCAATATTAAATATGTACATAGAAATGATAACTGCAGTATTTATAACCTAATAATAACCATATCAACATAACATTCTGGAATGTGCATACGAACCATGTACCATGCGCGCCATTTATGTCTGAAATAAAAAGTTTACATCACAAATTTATTGAGGTTAAGGTACTTTAAGAATGTTAATTCAACAACAGATCACAATTCAATTTGTTTTCTAACGCCGAAATAATTGTTATCTCTGAAATCCTACAGTTATCACATGTCAGTTCACTCAGTTTTAAATGGTTCGAGCGCGAATACTTTCTCCCACTAGCAACGACTTGACAACAAATATCAATCCAGGCCGTATCAATCATACGAATTTCCTTCCGCGCTAATGTATAGATCCTCAAATGTGTTGATGAATAGAGTGAGGACTGTGATTGGTAAGCATACTGGTCCACATGCTAGCACTAGCTACTAGCAGCTCACAAGTTACTCTGGGTGTGTCACATATGCAATTTCTCTAAATAACTGTTTAAGACAGTTAACTTGAAAATTCCATCCGCATTTTTTATTAAGTTTATGTGCGAGTTTCAGGGCGGTTTTAAAGGGTATTATAAGTTATAACCATGTTTAATATACACGTGTCAAGATTCAAGGAGTTGTGCTACAATATTCATGACGTCATATCAGACTGTAGACTGCCAAAGACAAGCCACTTTTCAGTCTGTTGTACCATCAGCTGACTACTCTTCTTCCATTAGGGACCTCAAGAACAACATAAACTGGGTATAAACTGGGGAGTTGAATTACTGAACTAATACCAATTTGTTTTCCTTATCGAATGACATTAAGTATAATGGCGCAAAAAAGTGTTACAATCCAAAAGTGCTACAGAACAACATTCTGAAGTAAGTCAAAATGCATGAGTGATGTCAAAGTGTTAACTTTGAAGTGGCGGCTAGGGTCGGTGCCAATTGAAAAAGTAATAATGTGAATTATCTTTGTCACATTATAAAGGAGGATGTCAGAATTCAGATGATGTTGACATTGCACGGCAGAACATTGTGCACAGCTGTGGTGGAAGATATTTTTTTTTAGGAAAGATACTATGAAGCGTTTTGTTGTGACTTATCAACAAGTCACAACATCCTGAAGCGATTGAATGGTTTGTCAAAATTTGAGAACAAAAATGTAGGGGGGGGAAGCGTCAGCAAAAACTGCTGCACGGGGTGGAGGTAACAAATAATTAGAACAACTGAACACTGATTTATAGTTGTTTGTCAGGGAAAATTTGAGGGATAATCCCCCTGGCTCAAGAATGTTGACGCCCCCCGTGGCGGAGCCCCTGCATTTAAGGGGTAACACGCCTGGACCTCTGAAGTCTGAGCTATTACCTTTCCGGTACTTAGTCATAGTATAGTGGTAAGTCTGATGAGCTTGGCAACGGCAAGCTTCATTAATATTATTGTTGGATACAATGAGGTCTGAGGTGACGTTCAAATTTCAGTGTTAGAAATGCCCTAACGGCATTGCGAGGATTAATATTCTTGGCTTAGCCAATCAGTAGTGAAATCCTCTGACATTTAGTGGTGCTTTACCAGAAATCAGATGCCGCAAACATCCCAGTCTTAAATGGCGCAGCCAGTCAGGATTTTGAAGTGAACGCAGCTTGTCTAGATCTAGTCATATTCATCTCATATTTGGACGTCATTGGCTATAATCAATCCTATCCTGATCGAACATGTGGCGTGACAACGCTGCATCACAGTGTCTACATTGAGCTGCATCTTAGCGATCCTACAAATTTATTTATATCATTGTAACCACTAACCAGTTCATAGTTATGTATTAGCCATGTTTAGCTCAACATCATTTCATACTGCTAGTGACTGAACCGCTAGCTCCTATAACCTTTTTTTAACAGATGGTTTATCATTGTCAGGCTTTCAGCCAATCAAAACATTCCATTGCTTGGTCACAACAGTTTGGAATATGTGTTTAATTGTATTGAAGTTGAACGCGACAAGTTACAAAATACTACATTTTGTGGTTGGGGTTGGCAGTGGGGGAGTTACATGTCTGTGTGACACACCCTTGTAAAACGTTGGTGGATGGTTGGTTTAATTGAATTATACTAATGCGAAAGATATCAATATCGTATCATAGTGTATTGACTGATGTGTTATAAATGCAGTGTTCCTACTGCACTCTGCAGTCTGCAGTGTAGTGTCTATCTGACTGAACAAAATTGTGTAAGTAACAAAAAGCCAGGAATTATTACTTTAACTCGTAACCGTAAGTACCTATTCAGTATGCATGAATACAGCACTCCGGTTAGTGTTTTACAACCTGCTAGACTGCTATCAGTATTGACTATTGAGCTTGTTGATTGGTTTGGCAACTCAATTTTAATTAGCATCTGTTTTACTTTTCAGTCCAGCTCAAGAACCAACTTCAAATAAGCCTCACTTATTTCATAGTTACATCCTCTCATATTGAACCATTAAAATCCATAGCAATTAACAATATTGGTAAGGTAAAGATGCGTACCTGTGCTGGTGCAAAATAATAATAATTATTATTATTATTGTTATTAGGAACATATATATTTGAATATAGCTTACAATGCAGCTGGATGCAGTAGATATTTATGATAATGCAAAATTAATTAATGTGCCTTGATCCAGAGTAAATAAAAATAAAAGTGTTTACATATGATATAATATTCTAATGAGTTTTTGCAAGTCAAATACATTTGAATCAAAGTCGTTAAGTTAGTTGAGCTTGAGGTAAAAAATGAGTCGACTCAAGCAATTTTCACATGAATCAAAGTTGAGTCGACTAAACAAAAGCAAAATCCCGCTTGAGTCAGAGTTGAGTCAGGGGTAAAAGCAAAAGAGTCAAAGTTGAGTCGACTAAAAAAAATGTCCCCTCGCTTGAGTCAGAGTTGAGTCAGGGATAAAAGCAAATGAGTCAAAGCTGAGTCGACTCAACAAAATAATTTCCCCGCTTGAGTCAGAGTTGAGTCAGAGTCCCTACGTAAATGAGTCAGAGTCGAGTCAGTCTAAAAAATCTGAGTCGAGCACAACCCTGTGGTTCATTGTTTCACATTTATAGTATACAAGTAAATATGCTAGAATGATTGAAAATTTTGTGAAAATAATTATATGCTTAATCTGAACGGGCCGGACCGGGCCTGGGCCTCAATATTATGAATTTGAACGGGCCTGGTCCGGGCCTGGGCTTGGTGTTCATGGGCCTGGGCCGGGCCGGGCTGGGGGTTGGTGGGCCCGTAACGAACACTGGTTCACACGTGTCCGCACGACTCCCGAGTCCGTAGTGCGTAGATAGTGCTGCAGTGGAATCAGAGAGCTTACAAATTGTATGCATAGTTCACATACTTGATTTACAGCTCATTTATTCGATGCGGAGAATACGCAGAGTGCGTGGTGATCCGATAAAGTTGAGGAAAATCGTAAAACTTGACACCAAGTTTCTTCAAAGATATCTGCTATGATATCTGACACGCTACGTGATAAGAAAAATAGCATTGACATCTTTAAGATATATATTTATATCCACCCTAGTTCCGCGGTCTCCGCGAATTTCTGATTTACAAGGTACTCAAAATTTGAAAATCGAACTTCAGACTTATCCTGGAAAATCTTGTTGAAATCTCTACACCTCAACTACTCATGGGGAATTGATTGGAACTCAGGTAAAAGTTAAGGATTTTTGTCCGAATTCCGTTAAATGTAAGATTAAAATTAATAAGGACTCAATTTAACGACTAAATTACAAAAGTCATTTGCATATTTTCTTCACCTGCGGTGTGGGGTGTGGGGTCCTTCACCTGTGGTGTGGGGACGCGCCTGGTTATTGGCGCCAGAAGTGACGCACTTGCTCGCCTCGTAAAACAGACGCGCCGCCCGACCACGGCAATATTGGCGCGTTTGTTTGCGTCGAACGAGACGCCCCGCGGCGGTCGTGGCGCGCCGGATCCTGATCGTGGCGCGCCGGATTCGTTCCGCGGCGATTCTGGCGTGGATTGATGCCGGGATGGGCGGTGTTTTCTGTCACGGTGGGTGCGGCTGTAGAGGCGAGGAGGGGAGTGGGGAAATGCAAAATGCAGGGTGCCTCATCATAGAGGCTGGCGCAGACACTGCCGAATGGAGGAATGGTGGGATGATACGCCTTTGGATACATAATTCCTTTTGTAATCGATTGTTGTTCCTGCTGTTAGTTAGTGTAATAAATAAGTTATTGAAGAATTTGACAAACACAGAGCACACGTCGCTCCCACATAACTTTCCCAAAATGGCCAGCTCATTACAAATAAACTTAACATGCATGGCCATTGACGTGGCTCGCAGAAGAATATGGAATTTTGTGAGAGAGAAGAAAAAGTATTATTAGATAAAAACCTGTTTCGAGAAATATTTGGTACTTCACTTTGATGAGGCAAATTTCTTATCTCAAGTTATCAAGGTTCCAAAACACGTTTTCGGCATATTTATATATGGGCTAGCTAGCTGTCTGTGGCTAGCCAGTATATATCCGATCAGAGGAAACATGTTACGAAAATAAACATATTGAATGTTCTTTCCGCGTCAAGACACGCATTACGCCAGCCCCGTCATCCTATACGTTTCCTGTCACATGGGTGATTTTTTCATTGACACGAGTCGTAATTAGCCACCGCAAAAATGCAGATCGTGTATCAATGAACTACTGATAATGCACCGGGCATTAAGCCGCACGTTAATCCGTCTCAGTAAGCCGCTTATGTCCAATAATGGTCACCCGTAGACTCCGTTTGGAGCAGCGGACTTGTCTTCCAGTCGGCGAGACCAGTTTCAGACAAAATCGCCGGAAATATACTGACTGTAAACAACGACATGGCGCATGCGCAGTATGTATGTACGATTCAGACTTGACTCTGAGTTGTGAGTCAGGATTGGAAGGTGGCGTTATGATGCGAGAGGAGATTGTTCTCTCCGTCTGGATGGCGGGGTGGGTGTGGCTCAGAGTTAAGCGCCTTCTTATGTCTGAGAGCAATCTCTGGCTATTTGATATGGTCAGAGCCAAACGTCGCCTCAAAGTGAGACGGAACTGGCCATGTCTGTCGCGTGACCTAAGTCGTGCTCATGTAGCCGAGGATGAGTTGTAAATACTACACAATCAAAACTGCGGCAGCCATTGCTGGCATGGTATAGCATCTCTTCGAATGAAATCAATAACGCCATGTCAATACTGGTTTTTCGGGAGGAGATGAGTCGCTTCATAAGTAGGCATTCCTAGCAGTTACGACAGCGGATGTCTTTGGCGGGGCGAAAACCGTGATACAGCGTAGTCGGGATGTGATCAACTTTGAAAAGTGTACACATTTCAGGTTGAGTT
Source organism: Chirona hameri (assembly GCA_036785665.1). Lineage (NCBI taxonomy): Eukaryota > Metazoa > Arthropoda > Thecostraca > Balanomorpha > Balanidae > Chirona > Chirona hameri. The sequence goes on from JAXIVJ010003287.1 coordinate 55,835, forward strand.
GAATGGATTCCATAAGTGCCAAACCGGACCTTCACCTCCGCTTTTAGCAAGTGGAAGCTTGTGATCGGGTGGGTCGAGCTATTTAATAGGCCATTTTAAAGATCCCTTCATATCCGAAACTGAATATTAATTTCATTTTTTTACGTCGGATTTTCTGCCGGTTTCTGACAAAAGCAGCGAATACGAGCAGAAAAATTATACCAAACTTTATAATGATAACCTCATATGCAATAAGAGTAGGCATAATCACTTCTATACCACGAATATTTCAGGCGAAGGTTAAACCGCGCTCTGATTGGCTGTCTTCCGAAATGAAAAGATGACGTCAATGGCCCGTCCCCCGGACATGCCTGGTGGCGAGCGCTATGGAAGCGTCTTTTCATGGCCATGGTCCCGCCCAATAGGTGCAGCAGTCATTTCGCTCTGAATGGTGATTGCTTGTCATCTCACAATGAATGATACATATAAAGTTGATCCGAACTTCTTGGGTGGCACATTTGCATAGCTTCACAAAGGCCGCCATGCCGTCGTGATTCACCGGGTGTGGTGTTAATTTGCGCTGACACTCTCAAGTCTCACGGATGAGTTGTCGCAATTATTTCTCCACTTTCTGCACACCGCCATGGCGACATAAAAGACTACGTTCTTATATATGGCTTCAACATTTATCACTTGCGCATGTTTAATTCATGTTCTATTAAATTACCGGGCTCAGACGCTACAAAGCCGCCAAGGTGGCACCGAAGACGCCGGGGAGGGCACATCCTGCATAAAGGTGTCCCATTTCGGCTTAAGTTTAGGTGACCGCTCCCATTCATTTTTCCGTCAGGTGCCGATGGAAGATAAGCCCATAATAAACCAATGTTAAGCTCTGAATAAAGCTAAGGTCAACCAAGGACAGATCCGGGATCCCGACCAATGATTTCTGGCTAGCCGCCACGTCGGTGAGCGATCGTACGGTTTATAATCTTCTCCGTTCAGACTTCTGTAGGCGATCGTACGGTTTATAATCTTCTCTGTTCAGACTTATGTGGGCGATCGTACGGTTTATAATCTTCTCTGTTCAGACTTCTGTGGGCTGGGCTTCTGTGGGTCGAAATGAGGTCGTTCACGTACGGTTTATAATCTTCTCTGTTCAGACTTCTGTGGGCGATCGTACGGTTTACAATCTTCTCTGTTCAGACTTCTGTGGGCTATCGTACGGTTTATAATCTTCTCTGTTCAGACTTATGTGGGCTATCGTACGGTTTATAATCTTCTCTGTTCAGACTTCTGTGGGCGATCGTACGGTTTCGATTCCTCTCTGTTCATACTTCTGTGGGCGATCGTACGGTTTCGATTCCTCTTTGTTCATACTTCTGTGGGCGATCGTACGGTTTCGATTCCTCTCTGTTCAGACTTCTGTGGGCGATCGTACGGTTTCGATTCCTCTCTGTTCAGACTTCTGTGGGCGATCGTACGGTTTCGATTCCTCTCTGTGCAGACTTCTGTGGGCGATCGTACGGTTTCGATTCCTCTCTGTTCAGACTTCTGTGGGCGATCGTACGGTTTATAATCTTCTCTGTTCAGACTTCTGTGGGCGATCGTACGGTTTCGATTCCTCTCTGTTCAGACTTCTGTGGGCGATCGTACGGTTTCGATTCCTCTCTGTTCAGACTTCTGTGGGCGATCGTACGGTTTCGATTCCTCTCTGTTCAGACTTCTGTGGGCGATCGTACGGTTTATAATCTTCTCTGTTCAGACTTCTGTGGGCGATCGTACGGTTTCGATTCCTCTCTGTTCAGACTTCTAACGGTGGCCCGCAATGTGCACTGTCTATCACTGTCTATCAATGCCGTGTAACTGCCTAGCATGTCGAATGTCCCTCATTGTCACCTTTCAACCTGCACACCCAGACGTCTGTTCGGTCAGCGCGCTGGCTCGCTTCCGTCGGCAGCGGTGGACCAACCGCAGTCGGGCCTTGTAGGGCCTGCGGGCCGGAACTCCCGGACCCCACCCGTGGGTGGGTGGTGGGGGGTGGGGGGGGGGTGGGGGCGGACCGGACAGACGGTGGCGTCGGCTCTGCGGTGCCCAGATGACAGCAGGAGACGGATTACCAGGTGTGGTGACAGCAGCACGCTGGGTAACATCCCAAGACGGAGCTGTAGATGGAGGTATATGTAGTAAGCGCTACTCAGCTGATAGTGAGGTCGCTCCGAACACACCTTAAGTGGGCATGGAAAAGGCGCGGAAGCGCGGGCTGCGCTGCACCTGCTTTTCACTAGACACAAATAATAAACATGATTGTCGAGCTGATTCGTGCGAAAGAGTGGCAAAGACATACAATATCGCCTGTGGGGGAGATAATTCCTCTTCCCGCCTTGTTCGTCTTTCTCACCTTTATTCTTCTCCTTTCTATGAATATTTAGTTAATCAGTGCATTATTGTTCGGACATTGTATGTAAAACTGTCAGTTGGGTTGGGTGTTATATTTTATTTGCATGCCTTTGCACTCTTTAAGGTGAAGCTATAATTCATCATACGATTTCTTCTACTATATTGGTTCACTTTTGCCCTTAATAATATGCTGACTGAAATATAAAACGTCAGGACGGAAATTACTTCTCTTGACAAATGTATATTCTCTCCTACACTGAACCCATCAGGCAGGCGCGGTGTGATTTACCCCCCTCCCCCCCCCCCCCCCCCCCCATCGCTCAATGACTCACCTTTCTTGGGTTCGCGGTGGTTGGGCTTGCGTCGGACACCAACTTCGTTCATCTCCGGAATTTCTGCAAATAGAAAGAAACCAAAATAAAATCAGGTTTGGAAAGACGACTCCCTGCTAAGAGGAAAGCACATTTATATGTTTCGCATACACTCATGTTATTTCGAGTGAGCATCAATAAAAACTGTCATATATCAAATTAAACAGAACCTCATAATGCTGCCAGACGTCACAAAAACACATGGAGCCTGGAGACGAGAGGGAAGTATACGACTCCGCACACTAATACCATGAAAAAGAAGTTTGATATGGTATGACCAAATCACGATGTTTTTACGATTAAACTTCCTTACTGAAATACGAACACTAAACTTTATGTAATGGGAGCATACAAGAGGAAAACACAGCTGCCTCGCCCACCAGCCCACCAGCCACGAATGGAGCCACGAATGGAGCCAATACCGCGCTGTGAAGTTCGCAAAGCTATGTCAATATTGAACTAGCGTGCCACGTTCAGAGCTTTTAGGCAAATGCTTCCGGAAACGGTAAAAAACGGCAGGCTACTTGTTGACCAATTTTACAGAAATGCCTTCTGAAAACGTCGTTCGCAAAGAGCCACCAAGTTACATCTGCGTTGGCTTCTATGAAAGGCAGGCTTCAAAGAGACAGAAATCATTGACATATTAGCATGAAGTTACCTCAGTTCTTAGCGGCCGATGTAAGTACTGGCACCGTCACCACCGTCACCGTCACCGTCACCACAAGTCCACATAACGACAGTTCTCGAAACCGTCTGACGGAATCCTTTTCGAGTGACACTTCATGAATCAGGAACCAATTCCTCTTACTTACACAATTTGTCAATTCTGGTCACGGCAAGGTGACCTCCGACTGCAGGGGCATCGCGAACGCGATACGCCCCTCGCTCCCTCGCTCCCTCGCTCCCTCGCTCCCTCGTTCCCTCGTTCCCTCGTTCCCTCTCCCTCTCCCTCTCCCTCTCCCTCTCCCTCTCCCTCTCCCTCTCCCTCTCCCTCTCCCTCTCCCTCTCCCTCTCCCTCTCCCTCTCCCTCTCCCTCTCCCTCTCCCTCTCCCTCTCCCTCTCCCTCTCCCTCTCCCTCTCCCTCTCCCTCTCCCTCTCCCTCTCCCTCTCCCTCTCCCTCTCCCTCTCCCTCTCCCTCTCCCTCTCCCTCTCCCTCTCCCTCTCCCTCTCCCTCTCCCTCTCCCTCTCCCTCTCCCTCTCCCTCTCCCTCTCCCTCTCCCTCTCCCTCTCCCTCTCCCTCTCCCTCTCCCTCTCCCTCTCCCTCTCCCTCTCCCTCTCCCTCTCCCTCTCCCTCTCCCTCTCCCTCTCCCTCCCCCTCCCCCTCCCCCTCCCCCTCCCCCTCCCCCTCCCCCTCCCCCTCTCCCTCTCCCTCTCCCTCTCCCTCTCCCTCTCCCTCTCCCTCTCCCTCTCCCTCTCCCTCTCCCTCTCCCTCTCCCTCTGCCAGGCAGTACTCACTGATACAGGGGGCGATCGGAGAGCGGCTCTGCTGGTAGCCCTTGTCGCACCGGTTACAGGTGAGACCAGTCACGCCGTCCTTACACGTGCACTGGCCCGTCGTCTGGTTACATGTCTTGCCCTGGGCGCCGATCGGGTGGCAGGCGCACGCTGTGGACATGGGTCAGGTCAGGTCAGGTCAGGTCAGGTCAGGTCAGAGACGGACAGGTCAGGTCACTGGTTCGGTGATGTTGGGTCAGATAGATCGGCACAATTATGAGCGGAATGACAAGTCTGTAAACTATGTAAAACAATCAAATAAATGTATGAGTGCAAAAATGTGATGAAAATGTTCGTCCTCAGCATACCTCAGTTCATCACCCACATATTTGTAATGATTTCACATATGTTAACACATCTACAAGGTAACAATTGCAGTGACTACGTCTATTGCGCGCGGAGTATTTGATTGCCTGTCTGCTCACATGAACCCTGGTTGTGTAAGGTCCGGACCAAATAAGCAGCGTATTTACATCGGAAACATCTTCATCGTTAGGTCTGAGCCCAGTAGGCGTATTTACATCGGAAACATCGTCATCGTTAGGTCTGAGCCCAGCAAGCGTATTTACATCGGAAACATCTTCATCGTTAGGTCTGAGCCCAGTAGGCGTATTTGCATCGGAAACATCTTCATCGTTAGGTCTGAGCCCAGCAAGCGTATTTACATCGGAAACATCTTCATCGTTAGGTCTGAGCCCAGTAGGCGTATTTGCATCGGAAACATCTTCATCGTTAGGTCTGAGCCCAGTAGGCGTATTTGCATCGGAAACATCTTCATCGTTAGGTCTGAGCCCAGTAGGCGTATTTGCATCGGAAACATCTTCATCGTTAGGTCTGAGCCCAGTAGGCGTATTTGCATCGGAAACATCTTCATCGTTAGGTCTGAGCCCAGTAGGCGTATTTACATCGGAAACATCTTCATCGTTAGGTCTGAGCCCAGTAGGCGTATTTGCATCGGAAACATCTTCATCGTTAGGTCTGAGCCCAGTAGGCGTATTTGCATCGGAAACATCTTCATCGTTAGGTCTGAGCCCAGTAGGCGTATTTGCATCGGAAACATCTTCATCGTTAGGTCTGAGCCCAGTAGGCGTATTTGCATCGGAAACATCTTCATCCATATTGAACGATCACACCTTGTCTTGTCGAAGCTATATCGGTGTTTTCATCTTAAGTTCGAATACAATCACGTCTTCTTCACAATTAACGACCATGTTGCCGACACAGCTACCAGCGCTGCAACCCATACAGTAAGCTCCTCTTCCAGCGGCACAACGCTGCCATCTCGTCACGTGCAAACCCGAGGCAGACATCCACTAATGCTGCGATCAGCACGCTTCCGCACAGATCAAGTTGTCAGTAAAGCTTCGTATGTGCGTGTCATAAACCACAATGTACGACTCATGGCGCTGGATTAGAGACAATGTCCCTCACAGGGTTATAGTGTAGGTCATTCGCGCTTCTGGGCAGGCCATGACTAGGTCCCGCAAGGTACTCGTAGACGGTTTTCCAGTGAGTCGGTGAGTCAGTGCGAGAAAGAAGTGGCGCAGATGAGGCGCCGGCGCCGCCGTCGCGGCGGGAAACAGGACGCCGTGATCGACGCAAGTGCGCCATTTGTCTTAATCGAAGCGAATGCGGCTATTAAATCAAACAATGAAAACGACGGCTCGCTTGGAGAGTTGTGGCCAACTTTGACCCTCAATTAATCCACTTTCAACGGCAATACCTAGAACAAATAAACATATTTAAAACTGTTCCCTAAAATTGTACCCGAGTGTGTAAAAGACCATGGTCTTTTACACGTGAAAGTGTAAAAGACCATGGTTGCACTTCTCTAACATTTTTGGTAGAAAACCCTTAGATATGTGAAGCTTGGAAAGGTCCAAGAATACACTTCAAAGCACGAGTTTCGAAGAGCTTCGAAGTGATAAACAGCTCTGTTAAAAATATCCGACATAATTAGCCGATAGGTTAATCCCCGTGGGCTACATTATTTGCTGCTGCGGTCAGTACTCAATGTCGATTGTCGAATCCAGAAAGGCAAACAATCTGATCTGGGGTCCAAATGCCAGACAATCCGACAAAAAATGAAGAACTCGTCAGATTTCGTTGTATTGGTGCCAAATGATTTGAAACAAACTCCTCTCCGTGCTATACCTGTTTAGTTTTTCTCTAAAATCGAGAAAAGTCTTAATTTTCGGTAAATCTTAGTGACATTAAAGGAACATGGTCTTGACGCGCACCTGAACCCCGTTCATGGTCGCACTCAGTACTCACGTTTGCAGGCCTTGCGGTGCTGGATCGGCCTGCTGCGGTCTCTGAAGAAGCCCTCCCTGCAGTAGTGGCAGTGCCTGCCAGCCGTGTTGTGTCTGCAGTTGAGGCACACGCCACCACTCTCCCTCCCGGACAGCTTGTACAGCTCCATGTTGAAGCGGCAGCGGCGCGCGTGCAGGTTGCAGTTGCACGCTGTAAAGTACAGGAAGAGCCGGGTCAGCGAGTGTAAACTGCTGAGAAGTTAGAGAGGTAGGTGTCAGCGTCAGCGAGGGTAAACTGCTGAGAAAATAGAGAGGTGGGTGTCAGCGTCAGCGAGGGTAAATTGCTGAGAAGTTAGAGAGGTAGGTGTCAGCGTCAGCGAGGGTAAACTGCTGAGAAAATAGAGAGGTGGGTGTCAGCGTCAGCGAGGGTAAATTGCTGAGAAGATAGAGCGGTAGGTGTCAGCGTCAGTGAGGGTAAACTGCTGATTAGATGGAGAGGTAGGTGTCAGCGTCAGCGAGGGTACGCTGCTGAGAAGATAGGGAGGTAGGTGTCAGCGTCAGCGAGGGTACGCTGCTGAGAAGATGGAGAGGTAGGTGTCAGCGTCAGCGAGGGTCCGCTGCTGAGAAGATGGAGAGGTAGGTGTCAGCGTCAGCGAGGGGCGTTCTGAGAAGATAGAGAGGTAGGTGTCAGCGTCAGCGAGGGTAAACTGCTGATAAGATGGAGCGGTAGGTGTCAGCGTCAGCGAGGGTACGCTGCTGAGAAAATAGGGAGGTGGGTGTCAGCGTCAGCGAGGGTAAACTGCTGATAAGATGGAGAGGTAGGTGTCAGCTAGGTAGACTTGCTGAGATGGGGTTGTCTTGGGTCAGGAAGGAAGGAAAGTGCTTGCTTGTGGTTCCTGTCTTGGGACAGGAGACATTCCTTTCAATTGATCTTCAAGGAATTTGTTTATATTGATACGCCAAAACGAGTTTTTATTTCATTTGTGCTGATTGAAAAGAAAGCACGAGGAAAACAAGATTGACTGATGATTGCATGTTGAATTACATAACGTTGCATACAAATGTATGCCTGTTCCGGGAACATGGTGAATTTCAAGGAGGTAAATTCTACAACTGCAAGCTGGGCATAGTTGTGGTTGTTGAGCCATGCTCACCATTTTTGATCGTGACTACTAACCGATATGTACCGATCAGACCGATGTACTGCATGACGTGCATTCTTAAATACCTCCTGAGTATGAGTGATCAAGAATTTAGTTGAACATGTCAGATACACAATGCATAGTGGATAATTACACTCATTTGCACGAGTTCGTTCAATACTAACCTGCACGTGCCTTCCCATAGGCACCGTCAAAACCTACAATGCAGAACTGGCCCAAACTCAGCCCTGTTTTGTTCCCACTGCAGTGATAATTATAGCTGTCCGTCTTCACCGTCCCTACGTCTCGTTAACCCGAACCATCTGCGGCCAAACACGTGCCCCCTTCTTCCCTTGTGCCGCGGGGCACGTGCGCCCGACCACGTGACTCGGCCCGGTGGCGGTGAATGTGGTCACGTGGTCCGCTCCAGCTGCTCCCCCGGTGATCTATGGTGAACTCATACCATAAATCTTCCGGAGGGGAGCGTCCAATTTGTTGTCGTTATTTGCAATACGGGGCCAATCACCAAGCCGGGGCCCTACGGCAGGGGCGGATCCACCACTTATTTAAACGATGAAATACAAGCTAAATTCAGTTTTGGGAAAACAATATCGCGTCTCAGAACACTGAACTAATCGTGGCATCACACAATACGTCAATTACGCAATAGCGACACCAGCAAAGAAAGTGTGTGTGATCCAATTTCAAACACAGTGACAGAATTACTCAAATTGGGCCAAATATCGGCAACCATTAACAGCATGAGTGGTCTCGAGAAGAAAAAATAACCGGCAAGCGAACGACATGCCGCAAATCACCAATGAATTGCATCCAACACCATCACAAAGTGCCACTTCAAACATCCTCCACCTCCACTGAACAGCCTCATGGCGGCACCCTCCCTGACTATACCCTCCCTCTGCCACTCCCTGGCTCCGCCCCTGCTGATGAAGGGATGCGTCCCTCTCCTATAAATTGCGCCGGAGGGGCGCTGTATAAATGGTTTATGATCTGTTTGGCCACCGAAGCTGTACCGGGGGCGGTTATCAAATCAAATTACCGGCATACGTGCCCGTCGAGCGCGCTGGGGAAGCGGAGAGCGGAGCGGTCTGCCACCTCTGGGGTGCGGGAGCGGGACGCGGAGGAGGGGGCAACTCTCACCGGGGACTTTGGGGACAACATAAGGGCACAGGCGGTCGATTGCAGTTGCTGTACATTGTATACAGTTGTACATTTTAACAGAGTCGTTGTTGTTTATTGGTACGGTGCAGTGCCTGATATTCCAGGGTAAGGACTCAAATGCTTGTATCAGAATAAAATCACCTGATGTATCATAGACAAGAAACTAAGGAAGGAACTTGAACCGAGGGCACTTTTTCTGAGCTATACCATTAACGAACTTGGTGACATCTTCATTCCGGCGCAGTTGTAATAGAGCTGATAATGATAAGTAGGTTTTGCTGTTGGTAAGAGCCATTTTCATTCGTATCGCAGCGCGCTCATGACCTGTATCGCAGTGCGCTCATGGCCCGCGGGCCTGCCTATCCACGCAGGACCCGACCACGTCTGCCATCTAGCGAGCGAAGCGAGGAACTAAAATGAATACGGTACAAGCGAAATACTTGAAACACAGGCAGGCTACCTGCCGACCGAAATGTCGCTAGTGTTAATCGAAATACTGCACAATATTCAAAGACTGGATAAGCCGTAACGAGAAATAAGTGCTAATGCGGCCTTCCGCTTCTACGTTTGATCACTGTGTCTCCGCAGAGACCTGAATCTCTTAGGAGACATTTAGCAGCAATTATGGTGTGGGGAGACATACGAGGTAACGTAACGAATCAGCTCACGCTATCGTGGAAACACGCTAAAAATAGGTTAATGTTTCTTAAGCATGCAACACTAATCGCATGTTTTCCGCTCTAAAGGAGTTGTTTGTTCCGCATACTTGCATTCATTCAGGTAGGTATTTGGTTATTCAGATGATCTACAAAGGTGCCACAATTTTATAACGAATGAATTACGTTTGTGAGATCCATACTTAAACGGAATAGCCACTCTACCGTGCCAGTAACACGACTTCTTTCAATTTGATCGGCATCTCAAAATAAGTGCAAACATTCCAAACTTGCCAAAGTCGCCAAATCAAATGTAGCCATATGACACCATCACTTACCTTCCCCCCCCCCTCCCCGGTATTACCTGTCACGGCAGACTGACAGCAAAAGAAATATGCTCTCAGACTTCCAGAGCAATGTTTGGCTGAAAACTGTGACCCACATTACGTGTGCATGCGATCGATGCGTTTGTGGTGGCCATCCACGACAGTGGAATCCGTCGGCGACATGCAGGCTGGAAACTGGAATCAGATTCAGCTGGAACCTGGAATCTAGAACATAGCCAGCTCTGTTTCGCAAACATGATTAATTCATTCAGCGTGTTTTTGTTCGCTGTCGTTTCGTATTTCCGTAGCGGGTCGTGTTTTCATCTTCTCACGAAATGGACTGCTAATTGAAAACACATAGTTGTGTTTCAGTGTTTTAGACACGGCTATTTGAACAAGATCGATTTGATCCAGCAAACTGAGGAAGAATGACAAACTTGGAAACGTTTTGATAAATCAACCGAATAAAAGGTAAATTAGTGTATTCTAAGCGAGCAAAACAAAACGTATCAAGCGTCAGTGGAGTTACTAGAATATCTGCTAAAAATGACGTTTCACTCTCCGAAAAGAACAGTTACCGCTGAATGAAACCCACTGCAATGACCATATCCTGTTCTCCCCCCCCCCCCTCCCCCTCGCGACTGGCGCAATACAACGTACATGCACTTGCCCCTTTCCACTCCTAATTACAAAGCCTACGTCTTGGGCCAGGGCAATGCACTTTCTTCTGCCTCGCTCCGCTCTCCGCCGCTATAAGCCTATACCCGCGGCCGCGAACCGCCATTCCCGGGACCGTGAATCGCCATTACCGACCGTGAATCGCCTTTCCCGGGACCGTGAATCGCGCTGAGAGCGTCGTGAATCTTCTCGTGGCAGCCGCCGCCCGCTCCGACGCGCTTTAGGGAGGCCATCGTCGTTACCAACGATATACGGCGGCGACGACGACGGCGGCGATAGGAGAGAGGATGGGAGCGGAGAGAGGATGGGAGCTGAGAGCGTGCCGCTAAGTGCCTGGGGCCAGATGAGGTCACCAGTCGCGGCAGAAGCGCCGCCAGGTGCCGCTGTGTGCATTACCTATACCTGCACGTTCTTATCATACTGCGAATCGTTGGTGTTAGTTCAATGATCGGAATATTCTGTGCGAATGCTTTTGAAAACAAATGCTGGTATTTACACGATCCGATGCTATTACGCTAACATTCTAAACTGAGATAGGAACAACAATGAAAAACGTTGTTAAATCCAGATAGAAAGGCGAACGAATATGAATTTGATTAATTGATGAGACCGCATGCAAAGCGACGAGACAGCCGGGATAAATGAGTGAGAAATGAAGGACAAAGATGACATATTTGATCCGTCGATTCTCCAACTTTCCAAGTGTGGAAGCTGTGTCTATACAAAAGCTTATTTTAAACCAGCCATCACAATCGAAACACAGACCGCTGGGGATACAAGGATTGTGATGTAAGCTCCCTAGCCGCAACACCTCTGCCTTTGCCCTCCCCTGTCCGCCGCTGCCTGGTCTCGTCTCTGGCGTCCTGGTGTCGTCTTAACGTCCTGGTCTCGGCTCTGGATATACGACGTCAATTACCTGCCATTCGATCAGTCGCTGGGAGCGGGAACGGCGGTCGTTTACGGGCACGACATCGCGACCGCCGAGAAAAGTGTCGCACCTGCACTGCTCCCTTGGGGCAGACCTCCGGCAACGTACGGTCGGCGATGGCACGGGCGGGACGAAATGGCCGCGCCACGCGCCACAAATGTCGACAGTGAACGACAGAGTGACATGGCCGGGGTAGGGGCTAATCGAGGTAGGGAGGATGTCATGGCCTGATGTACGCTCGTGGATGTCGCTCATTTATGATCAAACACAGACCGGCAGTGAGCCAAGATCTTTGCACTTGCGACTGACGATTATATTGTAGAAATCTGATAAAATGTCATAGTATGATGATGCGACACTTCGAAAATTTACTTGCAATGAAGTACCAGTATACACGCATCCACTTCAGGACACATCTCATCTAGAACGTAAAGGTACACTGCACCACTCTCTATCTAATTCCTAACTTGAAAACCTGTTCCAAATACGATTGATTGCATTTTCCAAAAGAAGAAAAATAGTGTACGTTAATAATATTTTACAAGTGTTGGTCGAAAGGTAATAAACCGAAAAGTAATGTAACTTAGTTAGTTTTATATTGACGGTTAAACTAGCCCGAATTGAAGAAGAAATCGTTCAACTAGTGATAATTTTTGCGTTGTTTTGTTCTTGACATAATGAGATCATAGAAGATGGCCGGTGTGTGTACATGTTTAACAAAGACACAACGGCAAAGATACAACAACCATACAAACTTGTCGTGTTTTTACAACAATATGACTACAATTTCCACGTGCTTTGGTTTATTTATAGTCTTCCTATAGCAAATGTAAAATTAACAGTTGCAGTGAACAACCCTGCAGCTTTAGTTCCGCGGTTGTTTTAAGTTCTGTAGCTTTAGTTGCGCGGTTGTTTTAAGTGCATTGGTGAGATGAGAGTCTTCGCTGCCCATCATCTTCCCATCGGAACGAAACTCAAAGACCTCATAGTGTTCGAGAGACTTTCTATGTTGACCCACATCCTGACTTCTTTCGTCTTGCAATTTCATGCTTCATCTCCCTTGTAAACAATTTAAAGTCATCACTGAAGATTAGATTAAAGTGTAATCTCGCGAGAGCGAAGATGCGAGGTTTGCGAGGAGCGGCCGGTGGGAAATTGCGCGAGTTTCCGGAGAATACGGTAGAAAACAATACAACGACGCGGGGTTATGTCGGAAAGCATCTCAACAATGCCGATAGAAAATCACGCCGGCTTTGATGCTCCGCATATGAAGACCGTCCAGCTGGTACCAGCTTCAGATACGAACAGCAGATTGGAAATTAGCCCCGAATATTTCGATTCACCTCGCTGACTTAAAGCCTACAGAAAACCGATCGAACACTAGGGAGAAATCCTCAAGATCCACAAAACCCACATGACTACAATATGTGAGCATATTCGTCCAAAGTTCGAATGTCTTCACACTGTACTATACGACCCAGCAGATCGCACCAACAAACAACCGACAGACAGCTATACCACGAAAATCATTGTGACGTTTTGGTGTACCAGTCCGTCGCCACCATGTAGACAATGAGGTTAGGTCAAAACACGCGATTTTCAGCTGGCTCGTGGTTGTAGACAGTGGTTAAGCTTGCAGAATGTAACGTATCTTGCAGCACCGATCAGACATCGCTTGCGAGTGTCGTGTTCGGTGGCACGACCAGTGTAATGCGAATTTGCTGTTTGCGACGTCCAAAGCAAGATAATGCCCAACCAAAACGGAAATGATAATAAATGTGCAATCCATAATGCATGAGCTGGACGTGCGGCTCAAAGAGTAACACGTGTAACTTTATCGGAACACATCGCTTTCGCTCTTTCAGCCGGCGTACGATTGTAATGACAATCCAAACATGGTAGAAGCTAACCAGCACCGTACAGTGCTGTGTGTGCACCGGTCACCAACGTTGGTGTGCAGGGACGTCTGGTAGTCTGGAAAAGACTGATTTATTTTCCTTAGCGACGCAAAATAAAATATGCAATATAATTTTTCATGTCGCAATTATGTCCTCAGCGATGTAAAGTTGAACCAAACACTTTGATATTTTTTTTCTAGAAATAAGCTAAAGGATAACAACAAGGGGGTAATAAATGGGAGTGGAAAATAGGGTATACGACATGAAACTAGACGAGACGAGGCGTAAAAGGGTAGAGAAAGGATGGAGTAGGGGGAAATTATTCAAATTACGTGCTGCTATCTTGTATTCCTTTATTCCTCAAACACACACAACCGTCGCTCTTTTGCAATACGATACTTGTAGCAAACGCTGTTAACCAGAACGCAGGTCTTGTGTTGCCTCCTAACAGGCCGGTCAGCATTGTACCTCAAACATTTACAACTCTACAAGTCTAATTATCGAGACAAGTACAAATACATCTGCAAGAACAATGACACGTTTCGACACGATTTTAAATAATAGCGTGTCAATTCGTGATGACATCTGCGCCTCGGAGGAAAAGATTGCATTAAAATTATAAACCACTATATACGGTGTGAGTTTCGTGGACTGGGCCGCTGCTTAGCCGCTGGGTTGCAGATGCTTTGGAGCTTACGTGGGAGTGGGGTCCGTTTTCGAGTGGAGTGACGTCACCCAGCTTGCCGCACCTTCTCCAATCTCATGAATAGAACGAGCGAATGCTGGGCTAGAGACTGCCGGCAGCGAATTTCACTGCAATCAGTGTGGTATGCCACGGGAGCGGTATGGAGAACAGACCCTCAGCTGGGCTGAGATGCCACGGGAGCAGTATGGAGAAGAACAGACCCTCAGTCGGGCTGAGATGCCACGGGAGCAGTATAAAGAACAGACCCTCAGCCAGGCTGAGATGCCACGGGAGCAGCATAGAAAAGAACAGACCCTCAGCCGGGCTGAGATGCCAAGGAGAAGCAGTATGGAGAAGAACAGACCCTCAGCTGGGCTGAGATGCCACGGGAACAGTATGGAGAAGAACAGACCCTCAACTGGGCTGAGATGCCACGGGAGCGGTATGGAGAAGAACAGACCCTCAGCTGGGCTGAGATGTCACGGCAGCAGTATGCAGAACAGACCCTCAGCCGGGCTGAGATGCCACGGGAGCAGTATGGAGAAAAGCAGACCCTCAGCCGGGCTGAGATGCCACGGGAGCAGTAAGAACAGACCCTAAGAACAGACCCTCAGCCGGGCTGAGATGCCACGGGAGCAGCATGGAAAAGAACAGACCCTCAGCCGGGCTGAGATGCCAAGGAGAAGCAGTATTGAGGGCGGAACCAGAGACATCTGCCCTCTTCCCCCCCCCCCGAAAAACGACTGAAATCGGCCGAACGTTGACACATTTTCTGATCGTAAAGAAAATATACGCAGTTTTTCCAAAGTAGACGTCTTTTAGATCAGTTCGTACTGCACAGGAAAAGGTAATCCCGTAAGTATTTGGTTCGTCTGACTTGTTAGGATTTGACCACCAAATCAGCATTGTGTCGTGCTGGACTTCCTTTCCGCCAGAGGCATTGTTGCAATGAGCTGAACCTGTTCCTGTTCTTCCTTTGGCAGAAGGAAAAAATGTCACACTTCAAAATTATAAGGCATTGGCTAGACGTTGCGCACAATTTCCAATCGAATTTTGAATTTGATGGTAGTTACTATACCTCGTTCCACTCTTTTCTTAGTTCTATTTTTTTCGCGTGCTGTTATTATTAAAGCGCTTCGGCCGCAAACTTGGAGTGGAACGAGGTTATAGTCAAGACCATCAAGGCTTGACGTTGACAAGTAGCTGACTTGACAAGCAAGGGCGCCGCCACCTTCCGAAAATTGGGGGGACGGAGGTATTCTGAAGTTGATTCTTTCCATGCAACGCCCATAGCCGTAATGTTAAAATCCGAAAATGTTAGGGGTGACACGCCCCCCCCCCCCCCCCCTGTGGCGGAGCCCCTGTTGACAAGCCTTGACAAGTTGGCAAGTAAATAACTAGGTATATCAGAAATGTGTAAGCATTATATTCGGGTAAGGCAAATAGCAAATACCAATAAATCAGTAGGCATGACTCTTGGACGTCATTTTCTATCGCAGAGGAAACCATTCATTGTCGTTTGGGACTACGTATTTGACGTAATAATTTCTGTGACGATGTATTTGACGATGACCGAAAATGTATTTGGACTCAAAACTATAGCAATGTTCTGTGCGAGAGGAGCCGCACGAGACATAGCATCAACTCCCATGCTGAACACAGCAACCCTATGATGAAGAGCAACCGCAAGCGCCGCACATGAATCAGTCGCTATTCATCCTTATGAGCTACAACATGGGCCCGACAAACTACCGCCAGCCACCGCTGCTGCTCCTCGATTGCACCCTGCAACATGCAACCGACCGTCCGACCGCCGCCTCTGTCTTTATCGTCTATTGGCGGCAGCATAATTCACTGGCTTGCAGCGCGCCGGCGCCCGCGGCGGTGGTCACGTGACCGCGAGTGGCGCGCACGCGCCCTGAATTCCGACTGCACCGCCGCGACGGAGAGCGGCAAATTTGCACGCGCGTCCAACACGGCGTGCAATTAGGTGTCGCCCCGACGTTGCCGCGGGCGATTTGGCGGTAAGTACGGTAATCGTTCTTTACGGTATCTCATGCCTTGTGATGGATTGCAGATGGAAGGTCCCGAGGCGACGGTTTACCGGAAGGGGAAAGCCAGTGCCACTGGTGAGTGGTGCATATAGTGCAAGGTATGCGAGACGAAGGCACTGGGTGCAATTATCGTGGAAGGAGATGATAAAAGGGTGCACGAGAGAAGAACGCCCAAAGGTAACCACGGGTCATTGGAGTCAAGGGTAACCAAAGGCATCGTGGGACGACACGTTTGTTGGTGGTCCACGTCTGACGGATGAGTGACTCCTACTCTGACTCCAAAGTATACCCGTCCAACGACCATCAGAGAAAATCGAGGAGATGATTCAGCATGGATCGCTGCGCTATGCCTAAACTGGCACTAAAAACCATGATAAAGCGGCACCGGCGTCCCATGCCACCACAAAAAAGGACCTTCGCCAGATGATATCATCTCGAACGCTCATTATACAGGTCGTATATCAAGCTGGTTATTCGCTCCATGCACTAAAATCCCACGTCATGTCACTAGTCACACATCAAAAACAATGACTCCATCAGACCCACATCACAAACAATGACTCCATCAGACCCACATCACAAACATTGACTACATCAGACCCACATCACAAACAATGACTACATCAGACCCACATCACAAACAATGACTCCATCAGACCTCAGAGTCACACATCACAAACAATTACTCCATCAGACCTCAGACACGAGTCACACATCACAAACCCTGACTCCATCAGACCTCAGACATCCTGCCCTGCAGCTCCTCTTCGATGAGCTCCCGCTATGGGGCGACTTGATACCATTCAGTTTCTAAGACCAGGACACGAGGCGCGGCGGTCTGGTCTGCCCAGATCGATTCAGTGCCGATGAATATCCCCTAACGACCCCGCTCCGAGATGCTATGTCCGGCCGCTCGGCGATTCCTCTCCCCCGATGACGTCATAATTCAGCTGACGTTTTAACACCTCGGGCCCTCGATTTAGAAACTGCCCGCCGGGTTTCGTCAGTTGGTCGATCTCTGAGCTGCCTTGTAGACGTCGCGGCGTCGCTCACCGAGTGGCGATGTGGTGTCAGTTTATTTATGTCATAAATCTCCGGTATTTACCAAAGGCGTCCGTTCGGACGATTGCTGACGGGACCACAGCCGCCATCCTTCCGATTATGTTTGGAGCCACAGGCCGCAGGTTTAAACAATGCCGAGAGCGCCATTGTGTTCGGCCGTTTTCAACCGTTTTTGACTCGGGCTCATCGGCCCACAATCGAACAAATTCGCCCGCTTGGCTGTGGAATTGTTCTTTGCTAATGTGCAGCCATATTGTCACAATTTTGTTCCTCATACGCAGAGTTATATTTGCGTGGAGTAATTTATAAAACGCATGAAATGAAAGAGAGAAAAAATACTTATTAGCTAATAGCTCTTCACCATTTCAGTTTTTGCTTCCCAACCCGTCCTGCTATCCCCAGCAAATATTTGAGGAGAACCATAGGCTCTCTACCCGTGCTACACCACACCGTACCGTGACATACGCCGTCATACCATCTCCTAACATAACAAACCATCCCATAACACTCATACCTACCATCCCATACCATACACCATATTCAGTCGTCTTATTCGCGCCTGAGGCTCCGATTAAGCTGATTAGCTTTAATGACCACTGGCGGTGTCTCTAATCATAAAAATCCGATGATTAACAGGTTTACGGAGTCAGCACAGTCAGTGGTTTGGAGACAGACGGGCAGATATGACGTACATGGATCGTTATCTCTCAGCCATCAGGGAAATTTGTTAAGGTGTTGGCATCCGATGCGCTCATCTGGACAGGTTCGTTAGGGTGCGTTCGTAAGAGGTGCAAATTCAGCCACGGTGTGTCAGGTTTTATTACGGCAAGATTTGTTCGTGGTGGAATAAAATGGCAATCTATGACTCAACCAAATCGAGAACAAACCAGGCTCGCAATGTTTCATGATATGAATTGGATTGAAATGGCGTCGCCAGCCCAGAGACACTCCTCAGTCTCAACACAGATCCAAGATCATTTAGTTTGCACTTTGCAGACCAATCATCAAGAAATGTGATTTAGCATCTCGCAGCCCTACATGACATAAACGTATGTCAATCTAGAGTCGGTTCTTCTTCGGCTGCCAGCGTTCTGTCTATGTTGACATGACCAACAACTAGCTGCACACCTTCCGAGAGATACGGCATCTCTTCCTGTCATTTCCTGATGAACTCCATGTCACTAGTCCCGTGCTCACCGACTCCAGATTCACAGACGAAACTCATCGATAACATGTATCAAGCTAGACGATCTTGCGGTTACTGCCATGAGAACGACCCTGAACGATTCCGATGGTTTGCCAAGAAGTTCTAATTTCAACACGGTTTGCTTTATGCCCACAGAATGTCTCAAAACACATGTCTTCGCTTCAGTACGCTGATTTGTGTGCATTTTGTACGCTGATTTAAGAACGTAAGCACGGTAGTTGGCTCCATCGGGTCGGTTCGTGTCGTCTGAGAGACGTCAAGCAGACTGGCCGTATCAAATATCACGCCATCGGCTCGCCGTCACATAGCTGGTCACCAGTTAGTCCCTGATTATCACCAGTTAGTCCCTGATTATCACCAGTTAGTCCCTGATTATCACCAGTTAGTCCCTGATTATCACCAGTTAGTCCCTGATTATCACCAGTCGGTCACTGATTATCACCAGTTAGTCCCTGATTATCACCAGTTAGTCCCTGATTATCACCAGTTAGTCACTGATTGTCACCAGTTAGTTACTGATTGTCGCCACTGCCAGTTGGCCTCTGTGGTCACCGTGCTCGACGCGATAGTCCTAATTAGATCATTAGTGACAGTCACATGTTTTACAGAGCTCGCTGAGGTGATACTCAGCGGGCACGAGGTCCGAGACAGGTACGTAGGAACACCATGAAAAGTGGAAAACGTCAGACATTTGTATCTTGTTTTGAGAGCAACCCAATCCCCCTGTGCAAGTAGTATTTGCAGATTTTAGCTCTTCTCGTCTTGGTACATGCATCTTTACTCTCACACTTCATCATTTAACGAAATACAAGGCTGAAACAAAAACAGCAGGCCAAAAAATGCGGGTCATCGTATACCCATATTTCGTATACCCATATTTTCACCGAGCGCGATGTCCCAACTCCCAAGCGACAAGACCTATGTCTGGGACCAAGCGACCTATGTCTGAGTTACAGACCGAGACAAAGTGACGCAAAAGCACAGGGACAGAACACAAGATTCCAAGAGATACCGGCTTTCCGGGCCGGGCAGACGGGCTTCTCCAGCTCCAATCCGGCCGCTCTAGTTTCGACAGCACGTTTTTCTTCAGTTTGCGCGCCTCAGCCCCGATAAAACAGCGCCGCCGCTGCGGGGTGCTGCTCATCTGCATACGCGATATGATTGCGGTCAGCAATTACGTCTAGTCGGGTGTAGCGCGCCTTCTGTTGTGGGAGGCAGGGAGACACTCTGTGTGGGAGGCAGACGCCGGCGCAGTGGCGACACCAGGACCGATTGGGAGGGGGCTCTGTGATATATTGTGGGAGTCACTGTGTGGGAGGCAGGGAGTACTCTGTGTGGGAGGCAGGGAGTCACTGTGTGGGAGGCAGACGCCGGCGCAGGGGCGACACCAGGACCGATTGGGAGGGGGCTCTGTGATATATTGTGGGAGCCCCTTCTGTTGTGGGAGGCAGACGCCGGCACAGAGGCGACACCAGGACCGATTGGGAGGGAGCTCTGTGATATATTGTGGGAGCCCCTTCTGTTGTGGGAGGCAGACGCCGGCGCAGAGGCGACACCAGGACCGATTGGGAGGGGGCTCTGTGATATATTGTGGGAGCCCCTTCTGTTGTGGGAGGCAGGGAGGAACTCTGTGTGGGAGGCAGACGCCGGCGCAGGGGCGACACCAGGACCGATTGGGAGGGGGCTCTGTGATATATTGGGGGAGCCCCTTCTGTTGTGGGATTCAGATGTCGGGCTGGCCAAGGGCGACGCCAGGCCAGATTGCGAGAGGAATCTGTTGAGAAACTGAGAAGAGCAGGAACGGGAAGGTTGAGGTGGTGTTGGGGCTTTACGACGAAGCAAACCGCCGTCACTTATCATCAGTCTCCCACGCCGACCCAAGCGGGGAATCGGAAGACCTCGCCAGTAGCCAGACTCGAACCCGGAACCCGTGGATTCCGAGTCCAACGCTCTACCAACTGGAGCCACCCGTACTCCAACATAATCGTTGTTACCACACTGCAGCAATGTTTCGCACGTTGGTGTAGCGTGGTTTCACGCAACATTCGTCGCTATTTTAGGGAGCATGAGCAAGATTATGCAGATTTGGTAGCTGTACGTGCTCTAGTAACAGTCACGAGTACGCATTATCATTAAGCGGAGGACATGTAATATGCATTATGCATATAGATAATTCGAGCGCTATGCATTGACCATAGTTCCTTTTCGGGTCGAAGTCAGCCCAGAAAGAGTATGCGACAAGAACAAATATAGACCACGACAGACATTGAAAGAGACATATACACAATGCACATGATAAACAGGACACATATCACTTCCATTAAACCATCCATAAAGACCCAAACCAAGACTGCGACCACTGACGGACGGTCTAAGCGAGCGCGTGTCAGGTTAACACCAACGGATGGCCACCTCCCGTATCGGCCGCCCGGCAGCTCGGTTACCGCTGCGAGCCGCCTTCCTGCACTGGCGCCGCTTCATAAATCTTTGGGTCATCCAGCCACGATTAGACGTCATTGCCCCGCCGTCGCCGGCCGTAACTCAATTGCAGAGCAGGCGGCCGGCACACGCCGCCGCGCGGCGTAGTTATCCGCGCGTCAAATTTTTATGACACAGATTGCGGCGCGAATGAAGTCGGCCGACACCTCGGAATGGTTGCCAGATGGGTTACCAGACGCTGATGGCCGGCAGATAGCGTCAAATGGGGATATTTATTCGGCCGGGAATGGGGGTGTCGCAGGGTGTGTACCGCGTCCAGACGGCGTGGCCAGACGAGACTCGTTTTGATAAGGCACAGCGGCGGTAAGGCGGCAACATTCACAAACGGAGGGTTTAATAACTTCATAGCGATAAGCACGTGGGAGCAGTGTTGTCCGCTAGTTGGAATGTACGCCGTTTTGCTTTGGCTAAATAGTTTGCGCACTTTAGACAACGCTCAAGGGCGCCGCCACCTTCCGAAAGTTGGGGGGATGGAAGCATTCTGAAGTCGATTCCTTCCATGCAACGCCAATAGGTGTAATGTTAAAATCCGAAAATTTTGGGGACACGACCCCCGCCCCCCCCCCCCCCCCCTTGTGGCGGAGCCCCTGACAACGCTGACCGCTAACATTGGCTCCACACAGTTTTTCGATTTCCTGCCGCTTAGAACCGCACTTTTCGTACCGATTTTCTCGAAAATGTGGCACCTCAGCTGAATCCGCGGGGTCCACTCGCGCTGGCTGGGTGACCCACCTGAGCCGGTTACACTCTGCGTGACGTCACAGTCACGTGGTCCACCGCGGGAGGCCGGCAGCGACCCGCGCTTTACATATGAATGGCGCGGCCGCTGCGGCCGGGAAACTTTATTGGCGCCGGCCGGCCGCCCCTGATCCCATAACCTGGGCTCTAATTTTTCACTCGGTCGCATTTGTATGACCAGCGGCCGTCGGCGGCAGTCGCACACCCTCGGGGCGCACTCACTTACGGGATGAACCGCAATATCACGTGTAGAACGAGGACAGGGTTAGGTCGGAATTTCAAGTGGGCTCGTGGCAACGCTTCACGAGCTTTACCTGCGCGAGACGTCCGGAGACTCTGTTCGCCATCGGCAGCTGGTGCTAACGCAAGCTGAATAGAACCAATGAGGAGAAACTGCCGACTGGCGGCTCCGGCTTACAGCTGAGTCTATAAGATTCTGTGGTTCTGTGATACCGGCTCCCACGAGCACTACCGAGCTGGAGAGTTAGGGGTACCGGACATAGTAACTTCCGGAATGTCCGACTTCAAATCGAATGTCATGGCAATTATCGGGCATGGTTCGAAACAAAATTAGCTTACCGGTATTCAGGCAAATGTGCTGCTAATTTCAGTAGCAGAAGTAAATATATCAAATAAGTAAATATTCCTAAGGAGACCAATTTGTTATTAAAATAAATTGTACCGAAGGTTCTGTATCTGTAAAAAGGCAAAAAACATAGAGGCGAGGGAGCTTACAACACTAAGCTTCTAGTGCTGAAATAGATAAGATATGGAAAGATGTTGAAACGTTTGAATAGACTAACAAAAAGACGAATGACTTTAATTGCAGCTATGCATAATAAATCAGACTTCGAATCAAACAATACCCGATATTAACTGCCTTCATTTATATGTTCTAAAGAAGCTGCAGCCTGAGTGTGCTTACTGAACGGACGCCAGGCGCCCTTAGATCGTCTCATCCAAGGCTTATAACATCCATCTAATATGCCACCGGGTCTGCGTGTTTGATATCACAGAGTTGACAGCAAATATGCTTTTAAATCCCAGCAGCGATGGCCTAATGTACGCGAGATTTCCCCCTGCACGTGCCAGCCGCCAGGGAACTGTCTGGGGACGAAGGGATCCCGTGCGCCGGGAGGAAAATCTGAAGCCCAGTCCGGAGGTGTGTTATTGCTTTCACTTAACCACAATCGATCAAAGCTGACAAGATTAAAAGCAAAACGGCACACATCAATTTTGGACCCGCCCGGCGAAACAGGCGGTAAAGAAAAATCGTCGGCACGGAGGAACAAAATGAAAGTGGCCCGCAAAAAGAGTGGATAAGGTAAGTGATGGTCGTGCCAGCGGGGGGTGTAAAATAGGGGGCGATAAAAAAATAAGATGAATATAAATAATTAAATGCAGCAGGACTCGCAAGTCACGTGGAAAAAAAATAGAGTAATAGATATATAAGAGGTGGTATGCAGCATGCATAAGTGAAAGTGATGCCAGTTAGTTCAAGACGTCTTTGTCCCTAATTTCCAGTTCACTAACTTCTGATAAGTTTTCTTTTCTTTGCAAATTGCAGGAGAGTGCGTTCTTACCGCTGTTAAAAAAGTACATGTCAGCATGGTGCATGAACGCATGTCAGCCTCCACCAGTCTGCCGGTACTGGATACAGTATATACGTTCATCACGTCAGCTGGTACCACGTCACGTCACGTCACGTCACGTCAGCTGGTACCACGTCACGTCACGCCACGTCAGCTGGTACCACGTCACGTCACGTCACGCCACGTCAGCTGGTACCACGTCACGTCACGTCACGTCAGCTGGTACCACGTCACGTCACGTCACGTCAGCTGGTGTCACGTCACGTCACGTCACGTCACGTCACCTGGTAGCAATACGAATTCCAAATCACCTGTTTACAAAGTCCTATTGGACGGCCGCCACCTGTCCACTAAATGCCATTCCGTGTTCCACTTCTTAAAACACCTACCGCACGACTGTGGCGATAGGTCCCGCTGCCGCACACAGCAAAGTCAATCGCATCTCAATCCCAATCATGTCAACTACTTCATTGCGCCTGATTTGGGGTTTGTCCCCACCTTGATCGCATCCCAGCGCTTCCAATCGCCACAGCGCCGTTGCTATTCAGCGCACAAACTCCGCACCAGATGCGAAACGCACCACGTGAATGGAAAGAGAAGCAGATTATGCGCATACTGACGGACCGGTGCAGGCAGGCGAGCTGAGTTGCCAGGCGCAGACCGGAGGGCGCGGTGGCAGGGCGCGAGCAGTACCGGTGAAGGCTCTGTGCGTTATACTGACGTCTTCAAGGCTTGTAGAACACGATCGCACCTGACACGAGATTTAGTGCGACCGTACTGGCGACTTGCAGACGAATCTCCTAACCGGAGGAGCCCCGAAGGAGTGCACGTGCTTGGGCGGGCAGCGCTCCTCCACGCAGGAGAAACTAATCGTCGATTCCGGCGAGAATACAGTTAAAACGTTGCCCAATTTGCTCTTTGTCATTCGTATGATACGAGGAGAAATGTGAAGGACATATTCAACGCTGTTAAATGCGGTCTTTAAGCATTCGACGACCACTGAGGACTATATATGAGATACTCATGCGCATTTACAACCATTCATTCGCAAAGTGTTCCCTAGCGTTCAGCGAATATTCTTGCGAAATGCGTGAAGAAAGATGAAGAATAAAACATTACGATCACTCTATAATAAAGGACATTATCCATTTAGCACACGGCAGAAGTGACATTAATGTGGTGTGGTGGTGTATTCGGGTTTAGGAGCGCCGATAGTAGCGACATTAATGACGAGGTTTAAAACAGTAGCGGAGTCACCGAGAACACCGGGGACAGAGGTGGGGGGAGAGAGGAGTCGCTCCCCTCTTCTCGTCAGGCAGGATACAAACATGTCGTTTTGCCCCCCATCCCCTCCGCTTGACATATACATTATTTCCAGTTGTTTTTATCCGCAGTGAAGAGGCATGGTGCAAAGACACCATTAACCAACTCTTGTTTCTGTCCTCGTCATTTTGTGGCCTTCACGGACCACCAGGACTTCTCAGACCCGGGACAGTGACAAGGCCTGATCAACAATCGTCCAGCCGTCATCGCCCCGATGATACAAAGCCTTCGTGGAACCGAGGCCACCCCGCAGCGTCACCCGGGTTTCTCGGAAGCGGGTTCGATGTAGATGCAGCGTGATGCGGGACAGGATTCAGGGGAAAGGAGATGCTGATGATGATGCTGATGCTGAAAGATGCTGAAAAAAATGGAGGGAAGGAGATGCTGCGAGAGAGTAGGGACAGGATATACACCAACAAGCCTTCATCGGGTGGCAGGTAGTGACTGTAGCCTTCATCGGGTGGCAGGTAGTGACTGTAGCCTTCATCGGGTGGCAGGTAGTGACTGTAGCCTTCATCGGGTGGCAGGTAGTGACTGTAGCCTTCATCGGGTGGCAGGTAGTGACTGTAGCCTTCATCGGGTGGCAGGTAGTGACTGTAGCCTTCATCGGGTGGCAGGTAGTGACTGTAGCCTTCATCGGGTGGCAGGTAGTGACTGTAGCCTTCATCGGGTGGCAGGTAGTGACTGTAGCCTTCATCGGGTGGCAGGTAGTGACTGTAGCCTTCATCGGGTGGCAGGTAGTGACTGTAGAACATGATGGCGGATCTACTGTCAACATTTATGTCGGACAGTCATTGGTGTCAATAATCAACTCGTTCGGCCTATGTCTGCTCCCCAGAATGATAACTTTCCAAATGTAATTTCCATCTAAAATATTAATGGGATGTAATAACATCCAACACTAGAGACCTGCTTTCGATCTTTCGACTTTACCACCCCTCATACGTGAGGAAAATAACTGGTGTCCAAGGACATTTGTAATTTAAACATTTACACAAAGACAGAAGTAATTGGAACATGTTCTGGTATTTCAAAACTTATCCTCGTAGCATTACCTGCTCTGGAAAATTGGATACAAAACAGTGGATACCTTTAGGCGCCATATTAAACCAATAAACAATAATTTTTCAAGTAGCGCGTCATCATGGATCCGCCCTTGGCTGGTTCGCGGGGCCCACCGTTCCGGTCACGGTCAGACTCTCCCCTCCCCCCCCCCCCCTGCGGTCATCTATCCCAATCGCCGCCCGAGCGTCACCCTGATTTATCCCCCGAGGCAATTCTGTTTTGATTTGGCGAACCCTGCCGCCGCGCCGGGAGGAAACGCTTTGTCAACTGAGCGGGGGGGGGGCAGCAGGGGGGGGGGGGCTGATTGAGCCACAGGGTGACCGGTGACCGCCCCACCGGACCCGCGATGGATTGTTTGCAGAATGTAATCTGCCAATGGCATTCGGAATCGGCGCGTGTTGCTGCCAGTTTGGGCGGCGATCTGATTGGTTGTGTGGCTGCTGTTGGTAACAGAGGGGCCGCCGCCACCACAGAGGGAGACGAGGCTAGTGCTGGTGTAGTCATGCGCCGAACTGCTAATCCATTCATGGCTATGCATGAGGTTCGCCGATAGCGCCATGGAGGAAGACATGCATATGTAGCGAGCAATATACAGTTACATGCTGTACTCTTGATACATTACAGACCATTTGTATCATGGCTTGACAGGCAGTTATGCTACGGCAAAATATATCGCCGTCGTCGGATGGATGTTAATTTGGTATTAGTTTCCAGTGCGATATACACAAACTAAAAAGGTATCTTTGAAATCAAATGTAAGAAGCAGCCTGTATGAAATTCCCATATGGCGTTCTGCATGCACTGATGTTGAAAACGGCCTAAATATAGCGTCGGGCATTGTCGAAAAATAACCTAAAAGTCTCGTGTGTCTCTATCGAAACAAAAGCCTGGAAATTCGTTTGCCATTGTTGAAAAATAGGCTAAGCGTCTTCCTCCCTTTCCAGAAAAATAACCCAAGTGTATTGTTTGTCACGGTCGAAACATAGCCTAAAGGTCTCTCTTGCTTTGCCTTTCGTCAAACGGCTTACGATCGGCGCTAGCATCGATCGGTGGCCATGCCCTTGGCATCGGCATCGAGTCGCTCCCGGCTCGCTGTCGCTGCATTTGTCCACCGACCAGCCCCTCGATCAGACCGGACCCCCTCGATCAGACCGAGCGCGCTCGGAGAGAACGAGAGACGAGACAGAGAAAGAGAGACGAGGCTCTTACTAGATCAGGGCCAGCTGAAGCACCCTCGGCCAGGGGCGCGCCCAGGGAACGGACCAGGGTTGCACACAAACCAACTGAAGCGATTTTAAGCCGATCACGAAATAATCCATGAAACATTTTTGTGGACTAATTCTGAACAACAAAATCGGGAAGGTCCGGAATCAGTAGAGTTGACCATTTTCGCACGCTCGTGGCAGCATCGGATACACGAGAGGGCGATTATACGAGGTCCTAGCGACCCGTAAGCCACCGCATTGTTCGCGTTGTATTGTTCGCCTATAGTGTCGTATTCGGGGGCATGTTAGAAGAAGAAAAATGTCACCGCGCTTGATATCATGCCTGCTGGTAGCGGCGCTGTGGTTGGGATTTATGGGAAGTGAGGGTGCCGTGGCTTCTGTGGCGTATGCACTGGCTACCGTTCGTGGGTGGGCCCAGGTTTCACCGCCTTCTTTCCCTTTGGAGTTTGGTTATCGCTATGAATCACGCCTGGCGTAAAAGCAACGTCTGCGCATGTGTAGTTGTTTTTCTCTTGGCACGTTTCTGGAGAGTTGATGTTGCTTTCGTCTCCGCGTAGGTGGGGGGAGCTGAGGAGAAATGTGCTGAATATTTGGTAATAGAAAGGCCGCCTGGATGCACAGCTATGCAGCACAAATGTGTGCTATTTTTATCCCGCTTTATAATTTATGTCCCCATTTCGCTCCGTTCACTCTGCATCTCACCATTCCTCCCTCCATCCATTGCCCTCCTTCTCTACCTATCTCTTCTCTCCTTTGCTTTCTCTCTCCCTCTCTTCCGTCCACGGTCCCTCTATGCGAGGCTGTTCTTTCTCTTTCCCTCTTTCCCTCTTTCCCTCTTTCCCTCTTTCCCTCTTTCCCTCTTTCCCTCTTTCCCTCTTTCTCTCTTTCCCTCTTTCCCTCTTTCCCTCTCTCTCCTACTCCCTCTCCCCTCCTCTCTCTCCTTCTACTCCCTCTCCCCTCCCTCTCTCTCCCCCGTCCCTCTCGGCGGGGCCACTGTGCCGTAAGCCGTCGATGGATGACCAGTTGGACTGAGGCAGACAGCCGCTGGCCAGGACGCCGTGTTCCCACAGCGCTGCCGATGTCCAGCTCCGCACCCGAAACCCCACAGCCGCCCCCGCCCCTGACCCTGCCCCCCATCGACTCCCCCCGCCCCTGCTATCACTGCCGCCACCGCCACCGCCACCGCCACCGCCACCGCCACCGCCACCGCCACCGCCACCGCCACCGCCACCGCCACCGCCATCGCCACCGCTACCGGCGCCCACGCTGTTTTTCACAACATGTATTAAGTTGAAGACATTAGTTTATCGAGAATGTCCGACGGCCGGAGGCCGATGACTCGGTTTCATAAATTATAATTCCTGCATGTTGCGTTTTTCGCAACAAAACAAAAAGTTTTTGTTTTTGTTCTGCAAGTTTTAGTCAAATTTCCATCATTGCCGCAGGCACCAGAC
This sequence comes from Chirona hameri, assembly GCA_036785665.1. Taxonomy (NCBI): domain Eukaryota; kingdom Metazoa; phylum Arthropoda; class Thecostraca; order Balanomorpha; family Balanidae; genus Chirona; species Chirona hameri. Next base: position 84,043 of record JAXIVJ010003287.1, read on the forward strand.
AGATGCAGCAGGTACAGACCAGACAGACGCAGCACGGTACATACACAGCATGAAACACTTTGAGGCAAGAGGAAGCAGGGCTTCCGGTGCACAAAGACAGACGCAGCACGGTACATACACAGCATGAAACACCTCGAGGCAAGAGGAAACAGGCCTTCCGGTGCACAAAGAGCATGTACTTCACCGTGTCACGCAGTCGCGCGAAACACCCGGGCGTCCCTCCGATGTCGTGTTCGCAGGGAGCAGACGAACATGCTTACCTGAAACAGACAGACAGACAGAGAACGGTCAGGACAGGGTCATGTGATGCCGTGACGGCGCAATGCCAGACAATAGGGATTGAAGTGTCAGGCACTACAGTCTCCAGATGTCAGACACTTCGTCTAGGACAACTCAGATAGATACAATTGGTGCAAGCAATTCACTCAGATATATAGAAAAGGCGGGAGTATGCATTTGCGTAGATCAAAGTGTGCGTTCTTGAGAGCATTGAACTTCTTCTTGCCATGTAGTGAATTCACTTATAACTGTTTTTTCAGTGAGTAAAGCGAGGTGTTAATTTTATATTTCTCTGCGAATAAAACCAATGAACGAAGTTAGTCTGTGAATAAAGCCATCGGGTTACCTACCCCATGAAGACATTGAACTAATTATGTAGCAAATACCGTCATGCCATAGAGCTTCGACCCGAGTAGAACAGACGGGAAACAGACCCCCACCTGACCCCATCCACCTGACCTGTCTCCGTCACAGCCGTCTAGCCCCCCCTCTCCCCCCCCCCCCCCCCCGGCGGCGGATGAATGGGAGAGCACTGGCCGTCGGATGTACACGTCGTGCACAGTGATCAACGTGTCGTGCAATGTGCAATGTGCAATGTGCAATGTGCATGAGCGCAGCCAGCCGTGCACAGCCGTGCACAGCCGGTGGGTGTGGGGTGCAGGTGCCGTGACCCATGTTTAGCACGCGGATCACGGCCGTTACGTATACAACCTCTCACAAGCGACACCTGGCACACCGTCACACGTGCGGGCAGCGATCGGGTACGCTTGCTGTCCGGGGGTGTATACTGTATATTCAAATGGATTTAAATCCGGCCGCTTCCTGTCATTTTACATGCAGAAAGTGACCAGGAGAGACGGCTGCATGGTATGCGGATGATCGATCTGGGGGGGGGGGGGGGGGAGACTCATGATGGGGGAAGGAATCATGGACATGTTCACCGCGAAAGATGGATGTTGGGAGGAGATGGACCATGTGACAGCGTTAATGTAGCGTACATGTCTACAGTTGTAAAGCACGACTTCTGTTTTGTAATTAGGCAAATGCGTCAAAGCCTAGTAGAGGAAGGCGGGACATTGGTTAGACGCCTGACGCCAGCCGGGTAAGCGGAGCTGACAGGCTTAACTCTCGATCGCCGTTACCGGTCTTCGGATCGGGGATTGTGTTACCAGCTTTGGGTGTTGAGCTGTAAGCGGATACGGCGAGGACATTAGACAAGCGATCCTGTTGAAGTATCTTCCACGGGATGTCTGCGGTGTCAAGTAGTCAACAGTAAACAGTTTTTCTGCGGTGTCAAGTAGTCCACAGTAAGCGCGGCCGATTCTGAACTCCTGCATTGAAATGGCTCGAATTTGCTCTTTAGAAACTGTCCGTCACATCCGTGTCCTATGCTGTGCTATGCTGCTGTGCATGATTCAGGAGCAGTAAGGATCATGGACATATACGCGATGCGGACCTATACGCGATGTTGTCAATACAATCCGTGAGTGTGCGCGCATCTCTTGTGAGGCTGGGCCTTCACAGAGACATTTTGACTGACGGACACTTTGATCATGATGTAAAATGTGTACAAGATACACGTAAGGTTATCAAAAATATACTAAAAATGTTACAAAAGAGTTTCCAGAAGAACTGCCATCGTTCTGTCCTCGTTAATCAGGAATAGGTATTCCTCGTTTTCGGTGATTATATATCAAAAACAGTCATTTTCTGGTCTGGTTATTTTCTGGTTTCAGCCATTTTCTGGTGATGATTTTGTTCCACTGGTTTGCCGGGCCATTTAACTAGTCCATAGGCATAGCTTCTCCAGAAAAGTTGGAGGGGATGGGGGGGGGGGGGCTGAGATGATAAAAATCGCTTAAAGTACCATCAAAATCCACAAAATACAGATTTCTCCCCGGATTTGACCCACTTCCTCATCCAAGTTGGGGGGGATGAAGCCCAAGTTCGAGGGGGAAGCTGAAGCCCCCCCCCCCCCACCGAATAGGATCTTACAGGCTACACCCCTGCTAGTCCACCAATCAGCATGTTGGAGAAGGCCATGCTGTGATATGTGATATGTACATACACTGTACAGACGTGCGTTATTTGTGCTCAGTATGGTATGTGTAACATGCAGCTGTATTTTCTCCCATGTGCCGTGGCGTGAGTCGCTCCCAGCGCGTGCCGGGTCCACCTCGCTGGGTGTCTGGGGAGAGGCGCCGATACGATTATGGTCCCATCTTTCGGCGGACACCGGCCTAATCACTGGCACTGCCGGGGGTCGAGAACTTCATTACTGTACACTCTCTGGCACACGCACTGCGCACAGCGCCGCTGCCGCGGTCCAGCGCACGGGAACAGGAGATACTTCCCGCAGGGGGTGTTGCGGGGGGGGGGGGGGGGGGGGGGGAGGTACACATACACTATGCAGTAGATATGTGCAAATTTGAGGTCATTGTTTACTATCGGATTTCTTGGCTTGGCAATTGAGTTGATCGTCTTTCAGATTATTCAGATGCGAAGGCAAACGCAAAGACAATATTGCACCTTCATCCGGGAAGTGAGTTGGTTACCACGCATTTTAGATATGACAGGGACCAGGGTAGGGTTTTGTCCGTCATTTAACACAAATACGACCGATATTTTCCCTCTGCCACATATCCCTGTTCCGTAGCATATGATGCAAATTCCTTAACATTTGCAATGACATGCAAATTGCATTCATCCACTTAATATGACGTTTTCCACACCTTTCATCACCTCAAGTCGACTCATTTATTCTCCCCTGGTGATTATATTCCAGAGCCACACCTGGTCTCCGGCTCTCCCTGGATACTAGCCTGCATTCCAGCGAATAATGAAATAAAAACATGCATACACATCATAGTCACATACGTTCACGTTCCACTTCCAGACAAGTTGGCTCTGGCTCTCCACCACCGCTCTCCAGAATCACCTGCGGCTTTGTACAGTCTCCCACTCCGAAACCCCGCTGTAGGACGGACACTGTGTCAGAGAGTGTACCGAGGAGTCTCTGAACAAATTAGTTAGCGCTCCTGATATGGAAGAAAGTGCCGTGTTCCCTCTCCCGCCGGACCACACATGGGGTAACGAGAAAATAAACAATGGTGTAGATAACCCTCGCGCCTGGCCAGTGCCCGCTCCCTGTCTCGCACTCTCCCCATGTCTGTGCAAAACATTCGCTCCCAGAACATAGCGCAGGCTGGCTTCATAACAGGTATTCCGATTGACGTAAATTGTGGGGGACGTCGCACGAGTCCTATATTTACAGGCGCCTCTGACATCGTAATACCTCCGCCCAGCGCCACGCCGAGCTCCCGCCCCGAGATATCGATGACAGGGCGGATTCGCGACTTGAAAAATATACTTCCAAACGTCGGAGTTCGTGAATAATGTATCAATGAATCCGACGATATATCGACACATGCATTATCAAAGTGGCTGCCAAAACAGGTGTCTGTTCGGAATGGCAGTAGTCATCATGAGCGTCACGACAGTGTGGTGTTGAGCAATGGCGACGGATCATGACAAATCCGGCAGGTGCAATCCAGCTTTAGGGTGCATTTGTGAAAGTCATATATACCTAGTTTCAAGTACGGGACGTTATATTAACACGTATTACACGTTATACTGACGTGTTAGTTCAGTGGCTACTACTTCAAATGATGTCATATTCCGACAACAATGATGTAGATCTTGTATAAGAAATTCATTAAAGGGAGATAATGACCTTTTTCCACAAAAATGGAGTTAGCACCTGAAATCGATAGACGAGACCAAAATATATTGTAAATTCATCAGATTTTGCATATAACAATTCCTACCGCGAGATATTTCAATTCATAGTTGATAAGCGCTCCACGCTTATAATCAGCAAGCACTCGGTAACGTATTCAGTAAATTAGCCTCCCTACGCATTGTTATTTATCATGAAGGTATGCAATATGTTTCCTGCATTCTATCTTTTGCGAATATGTGCCAAACTTTTATGAACAATCAACAATCATTTTAAAAAAGTGCATTGAAATCGGCAGTTTAGGTAGGCCCCCGATGGCAACCTATTTAGTGTCGGCGATTTGTTTATAAGTGCCCATTCAACAACGATGAACAGATTGACACAAAAGCGCCAGATGTTGCGCTTTCCAATAGTGTAGGGAAAATACCGATCATAAATTTTCCCAAACTTCCAACTTTGAATTAGGGAATAATTGTATTTAATTCTTAAATTTAGATCACATCATTTTAATACCATAACGGTATCCAAAGAAAGTGTTGCTAACAAAATCAAAAGGTCATTATCTCCCTTTAACGAGCAATAAACTCTTCAAAATTGCGTCACTATTTTACGTACAAGAATCCGGGCCAGTCAAACCAACAAGATCGTCAAAATGCTCCAAGTTCTAACATTCCGTCAGTGATGGCCACTGAAAACCGCACGCCACATCATACCCCTCGTCATAAGCCAGTGGAAACCCTGCGCTCGTTCCCACCCTTCTAGTCACTCGCCACGCTTTACTCGACAGCTTCATTACTGCCTTGACCGGTCGAAAGATGGCCGGCCGGCCGTGGCGCCGAGCTCGCGTAATGACACAATTTGAATGCGCGTCCCGGCGTGATTCGAGCGACACGGCAGGCACGCTGATCACTAATCGTGCCGCCCGCCGACGCCTTTTTACCAGCGCTCCAGATCACTTTTTCACCTGGTTTATTTAATTTTAAAGGTCGTATTTCGATTGTACAAAACGCCTCCCGCCGTCACTCCAAATTTCCTACGCCGGCCGCCAGCCGCATTCTTGAATCCGAGCCGCCGCGCGTCGGTGCGGCTCGACTCTGCGAATGGCATCTGGGTGTGTCGACAACCAAAGCCACAGCCGCGAATCACGGCCGATCTGGGAGCGTGTTCGGCGTGGAGTTTTTCTGCGATCTCTGGCTGATAAAACTGGCCGGCCGAGCAATAGCGAGCCGCGGTGGTCCGCGGCGCAAAAAGACGCCGAAAAAGCCGCCGCAAACATGGTCACCGATTTGTTGTCTTTAGAAATCCGCTGTCGGGAGGAGGTTGATTATGCTACGGCACGTTCGTCGGAGGACTCGCCGCCGCCGAGCGTTGGGCTGTGTCAATAGAGGGGCGCGGTGGGAGGCGGGATACGTCTCCGCGGAGCGTCAGATGAGGAGACCGAGAAGGAGTGGTGAGGCAGGACCGGGTGTCGGTGGTGAGGTAGGACTGGGTGTCGGTTATACTCACGTAGGTACTGGCTGACATACACGATGATACAGTGAGGAAGGGCCCGGGATCGCAGAGGAGTCAAATAGTGAGGGAGGGCGGCACCGTGTGTCGTGCTTTGGGGATATCTGAACCGATCAGGATCAGGATCAGACAATCCATCAGGATCAGGATCAGACAACACATCAGGATCAGGGTCAGACAACACATCAGGATCAGGATCGGGCAACACATCAGGATCAGACAACACATCAGGATCAGGATCAGACAACACATCATGATCAGGATCAGACAACACATCAGGATCAGGATCAGGCAACACATCAGGATCAGGATCAGACAACACATCAGGATCAGGATCAGACAACACATCAGGATCAGGATCAGACAAGCAAGCAGGATCAGGTTGATCTCACTGGATCTCACTGAATATCAGCGAAGCCTCGTATGATTTGCTACGGTGTCTGACCATATCTGACATCAATAGACCCATACTCGTTAGACGTGAAAAATGTATATGGCTTTGGTAGAAAGTAGGTGCTAGATGCCGGTGGATCTTATAAGGAATATTAAACACGTCCATATCGACAGATCAGCAAATCATCAGATAAACCGATGATGGAGCCATTTCACTTGGATGACTTGCTGAAAGCGTGTCTTAATCAGGAGCGTCCAATTGTAATCCTAATAAAACATCGGCAAAACTACCGAGGACAAATCAGCAGCCACCCATGATGAAACCGTTTCCACTCGGAGGATTAGCACGGGCGCTACTACCACGCGGCTAATCTGTAATCCCATATCCGGGGGCGACAATACCCGAGGTTGACAGGCCCATCCGTTCTCACCCACGCTCGATAGCTATCTCACCCCGCTCGCGCGCCAAAAAAAGCGCCTCATTAAACCGCGCGCCGACCGGCGCCGCGTAAAAACCATTACGCAAAAGGAAGCCGGACGCCGCGAAAATCGCGCGAGATGGCCGCAGCGATCGCTGGCGGTGGCCGTCTCCAGCAGCGTGGAAGGGCGACAGGTCTCACCTCGCGACCGCTCGGTCCCACACAGTGATGCGGCGTGTAAGTCTCCTAATTAGTAGCCTGTTTCACCGGCGCGCCGATCGTTGTCTCGCCCAGTCTTGCGGTGGCGCCAAATGAATGGCGTATAAGCCCGCCCACGGTTCGCGCGGGCTGACGATTTTCTCGTCAAGAGATGGCGCCACCGACGCGGCGCTGCGCGTGGAGCGTGGGCCAGGCGCGATGCCAGCGGTTGATAGCGCAATTCTTCAGCGCGCGAAATATGTCTGTAGTCGTTAGCGGGACATCAAGCGGTCCGCGTACCGCCGCCGCACGTGCAGATTTGACGCACCGCCCGCACGTGCACGCTGCACGCGCGCGGCCGAAATCGGCGACATCAAAACAGGAAAATCATCGCTCATAGCGCCGCGCCGCGCTGGAGCTGTATCGATAACGGTGAGCCCGAAGTCGATCACCAAGGGATCATTAGTGAGCTCAGCTCCGGGCACCTAATATCTCCACTGCCGGCAGCGGCCAGATAACTGCTCCGGTCCGCCAGCTGGACGATGTTTGGCTTTGTCGTGAGCACTGTGAGCTCACGACAAAGCCAAGCACCTGACTCCACCAATAAGAGGCCGTTTATCAGCCAGCGCGCAATAAACGTCCAATGGGAATCAATTCCACCCGTACTAATACGGCTGTTTTTGATTAACTCCAGAGTTATGGCCGTTCCGAGTGGAGCTCTCGCACCTGTTTCACATTGCGTTGCGGCGAGGGTGGCGCGGGTGGCGCACGGGGCGGCGATTACGGCGCACAGAGCGGCGATTACGGCGCGCGCAGCGATCCACGCCCGCAAACACACGGCGATCGCGGCTCATTCCGACGAGCAGTGGCGCGCGGGGAAAGTGCGACAGCTCTGGCGCGGGTATCAGCTGGCGCGGGTATGGCGCGGGTATCGGCCGCTCGTTGACGCGGCAGATAGCCTGAGACATACCAGCAGATAACGACAGATACATCGAAAAGCGGATCAATCACCGGAGGCCAGATCAGCTCGATTGCGGAGCCTGTTCGAAGATCTCGATCGTTCTACGCGTGGAGTCTGACGTCAGCAGTCGTCCGGCGACGTCTGACGAATCGGGACAATCGGCAGACATTCTACGCCGAATCGGCCTTTAAAAGGTCGAATGTCGAAACAGAGCTCGGTGCGCGATCGGTCCACTCGACTCGACCACCGTGGTAACCGTGGTAACCGGTAACCGTGGTAACCGGTAACCGTGGCAACAGGCAGCGGATCTCCTGCTGAAATCCGATACCGATCGCAAACTAGTTTTCCAATCGAAACGAGGTCTGTTGAACAAACGATACACGTGCAGCTTTTAAATGGCGGACAACCGTTAAAGTAGATTTGAGAGTGGCACAGTAATGAAACAATTACTTATGGATCTCTTAAATAAAATTTAGAAAAGCGAACCCAAATTAGAGAGTTACGAACAACAATGTGGTTTCGAATGGGATTTGTGACGCCAGATAATGCATACCTAACCGTAACCTACGCAAGCATTTCAGACTTTATTGCACTTCGCCCTCTGTTATTTGACCAGCCCAGGCCATAGGACATGAGTGTCGATGGTGCAGTTTTTGCGTTATTTGCAACTCGTGAGAATCGAGCTTTTTAACGAAACCGAGGCACTGGCAGAGGCGCCTGAACTCAATTCCGAAAACCCGTTGCGTGGGGATGGGAGAGGTTGGCAAATCTGCTTGTGCAGCTCTCCGTGTAGTCTGAGTTGGCCGTATACCGGCGCCAGTCAGCACCATGTTGTGATATTGTTATGATGTGATGTGTGATGTTATGATGTGATATTCCGCCACCTCACCTGGTCATGTTTTGACAACCTATCGCCGACACACCACCGCCTCCCCCACTCTACCCTTCCTCCCATCCTCTCTCCCACCCTCTCCCACCCTCTCCCACCATCTCCCACCCTCTCCCACCCTCTCCCACCCTCTCCCACCCTCTCCCACCCTCTCCCACCCTCTCCCATCCTCTCCTACCCTCTCCCTCGCGACTCCGGAGTCTGCGCAGTGTCTGGCGACACCATGGGAAAATAAACTGACGGCGGATGTGGACCTGCCAGTCGGAAATGGCACGCTTCTGCGCTTCTGCGGAATCGTACGGTAGCTACGGTTAATATTAAAACCGCGCACAGTGGCAGGATAACTTGGAGGAAGACAGGTATGATGGGCTCGGATCAGGCCTTAAGGGTGGACCCAAGGGGCCATCAGGACCATATCGCATCCAAAACAAGACTTAATTCAGTCGAAAATTGATGCATTGCCTTGTTTAAAAGAAACTAAACAGCTACTATCAAGAAAGTGTATTTAAACTTAACTGTTAAAGCATGACGAAATTAAATTTGATGACTTTTCGAAACGGAAGAATTTCTGGGATTCCTCTCAAACCTTCCTTCAAACCTTCAAATCATTCCTCTTTTTTTGTGTCGTTCCGGATCCGGCAGTGAACCCAAACACAACACGCCGAGACGCGTGCCGCAGTAAGCGGGCCTGCCGCGGCCGAACAGAAACAGACATGGCGGCCCCCATGTTGTGACATCAGCTGAGCGGCCGCCGCTGATGACGTCACACACCTGGTGATGTTTTGACGTCCGGCAGCCCGACGGTGACGCGCTCCTCGCTCTATCCTTCCTCCTCACTCTATCCTTCCTCCTAGATCTATCCTTCCTTCTAGCTCTGTCCTTCCTCCGCGCTCTATCCTTCCTCCGCGGCTCTATCCTTCCTCCTCACTCTACCCTTCCTCCTAGATCTATCCTTCCTCCGCGATATATCCTTCCTCCGCGGTTCTATCCTTCCTCCTCACTCTACCCTTCCTCCTAGATCTATCCTTCCTCCTAGCTCTATCCTTCCTCCTCGCTCTATCCCTCCTCCTCGCTCTATCCTTCCTCCTCGCTCTATCCTTCCTCCTCGCTCTATCCTTCCTCCTCGCTCTATCCTTCCTCCTCGCTCTATCCTTCCTCCGCGGCTCTATCCTTCCTCCGCGGCTCTATCCTAGCCTGGAGCGGGCATTCTAGAACGATACATCGCCGCCGGAAAATAAACTCACGATGGATGTAGGTTAGGCGTTTCCCCGAATGCAGTGACCCGCTGGGCTTCTGCGTATTCTTCGGTAACTACGGTCAGGCACGTAGCCAGATTTGTGTTTTTTTTTATCAGGGGAGGGGGCGACGTATAGGTGGTAGAAACAAATTTCGCTCCTCAGACATACATTGTTGACCGTGGGGGGGGTGGGGGGGTGGGTAGGGCCGGGTCGTCAGAGAATCTCATTCTATTTAGTGTACTTTTTTGCTCAAGGGGAGGGGGATGCCCCCCCCCCCCCATCACCCTGGCTACATCCCTGACTATGGTAAACATTGAAAACGCATTTTGCGCTACAGCTAGTATATGACATCAAGACAAATGACGCCTTTCGTCTTACAGACTTTGATATTCCAACGCATTTTGATGGGTAATATAGTCGAATAGTCATTATTTCAAACAGACAGCTCCCTGCACCATTCTTGATGAGTCCATTAGTGTTAACCCCCGCGGGGCGGTTAGAGTGAACCACACGTCTGACTGACAGATGTCGATCAAAGATGGCGGCGGATAGCGGCTGGGGGAGGAGCGACGAGCGTGACCTTTGACCCCAGTCTCTGACCTCTGACCCCCTCCTCCTCTCTGCAGCACCCCAACTGACTGTCAGCTGCCAGAGCAATTAAGCGGTGGCCGGCAGGGAGGGGGGAGGGTAGCGCACGTGCCACCCACGAAGACAGCTGCCGGGGAGGGGAGGGGAGGGGTAGAGGTACGTAGAGGTACGGTGAAGAAGGGTTATGGGTAGGGCGAGTTAGAGCGGCAGTAAAACGGAAATAAGGATAACGTGTTTTGGGGTAATTATGAGAAAACTGGAGTTGTTTATGAAAATAGCTGTGCGAAATGTATACCATAATACAGGTAACAGTGCAGTCGCAATTCACGAAGCGCAAGAATGTCTAAGTCTTGAGTCACGTGATTCTAGACAGTAGTTCCGGTGGCCGTCGCCAGTGCTGAACACCTAGGACAAGGATGTTTTGTTTTGTTACATCGCCTTCCGGACAAGAACACACCTGCTCTTCCTGTTCGGACGAACAGGTGAGAATGTGAACACGTCTGCTCTTCATGGTCGGACGAACAGGTGAGAATGTGGCATTCGAACGGTGTTCAATACAAACACCCGGCTGTCGCTCAGACAGCCGGGAAGACGCCCACGAATCAATCAGTGGGTGGCGGTGTTTATTTTGGATTTGTCATGTGTGAGTGGATGACGTCATGCATTGACTTCAGCCAGCAGCGCAGTAGAAATGTCAACTAAAAATATAGGAATATATCATATATGCAATGCAATTATTTTGTAATATAGCTGCATGGTGAGAAGAAAAGAACCAACATACTTTAAATGAGACCCTCCTTTAGACCACTTGTGTAAGATATTACAAATATCTAGGTGATAGGCCAGGCGAATGCATAAAGTAGCCGATTTTCGCATCTCTGACGAAGCCACCCTGTGGGCGGCGGCGGCGGCGGCGGCGGTGGCGGTGGCGGCGGCGGCGGCGGCGGCGGCGGCGGCGGCGGCGGCGGCGGCGGCGGCGGCAACGGCAGGCGGCCCAGTCATTAACATACCACACAGCCCGCGCCGGCGGCCTTCAGACGGGATGTACGCAGGGCTAATTAACCTGTTTATTGGTAATGAGTTTTAATAGGCACCCAGGCAGAGCGGGCCACACACGCCCAGCCCCCCCCCCCCGCTCCGCTGCTGACGGGCCGGGGACGCGGTGAGGGTAACGTTTACCCGGGTACTGGAGCAGATTCTGTGGCTGTGCAAAAGCATGGGCTGAGGGAACGAATGCCGATCGGTAAGATAAGATCCCAGTCGAAACTCACATGGTTTGAAATCTGGAGCGCGAAAATCAGCCATGCAACAGTTTCAGAACAGCAGCGATCCTAGCAATTCAGGTCGGCATCTCTGTCTGCACTCTAGCCATCAGTCATAATTTGCATAAATCTAAAAATAAAAATGCATAAATCAACCGCGTGCAATATACGTCACGGGCGCTCGCAGCCTCGGAGAGTTCTCGCACATTCTACGAGTCAGCACCAAATGATGAGGCGTCGGCACTTATGGTGGGAGCTGAGCGGTTCTGGGGCACGTGCGGAGGCGAGGATGGTAACCTGTGCACGCCACACGTGCCGTGCACGAGCGGTGTGCACGAGCGGTGTGCACGATCGGTGTGCACGATCGGTGTGCACGAGCGGTGTGCACGAGCGGCGTGCTCCATAGCGGATTAGCCCGTGCACAACACTCCATCCATGACTTCATAAGAGTGCAGCCGCTGCGGATCAGGGTGTGACCGATGATCTATGGGCCGGCCACACGTCCGCCGCCCGTAAGGTTGATTATTTGTGCTGAAGCCACGCTGAATGAATCTTAGTGTGCTGGCTAATAAAGGCGAACGAGATCGGTTCAAACACCGAACTCGGTAGCACAGCAAGCAATTAATTACATTGATATCGCTTCGGTATGTCTTCAACGTATCAATCTGGTTCCTTACACACACACACACACACACATGTATATATATATATAT